>CALNHX010005990.1:0-97388 GCA_940337035.1 Agriotes lineatus | reverse complement strand
CCTCACCAAGGGGGCCATCTGGGCTCCGCTTCTTTCCAAGAGCGCCCCTCGGGACTCCGCCCCTCTCCAAGGGGACCCTCGGGACTCCGCCCCTCTCCAAGGGGATCCTCGGGGTCTGCTCCTCTCCAAAGGGGCCTTCGGGGATACGCCCCTCTCCAAGGGAGCCCTCGGGGATCCGCCCCTTTTTAAGGGGGCCCTCGGGTCTCGCCCCTCCCGAAGAGGGCCCTCGGGGCTCCGCCACTCTCCAAGGAAGCCCTCGAGACTCCCTCTTTCTTAAGAAAACGAATGATGGTTATATTAAAAAAAACAAAATTTTTTCTAAAGAAAAGTTGTAAAGGTTTCTCATTTCTTAATACTAGTAAATATGTGTATAGACGTCCATCTGCGGAAAGTGACCTTCTACAGAAAATAATTTTTTTCTGTCCTTAGATACGGTTCGTTTCTATTGATTTGATCTGTTGCTAAGGTAGCTGTATATTAGACTTTCCATTATTTTTCATTTTGTAACAATGTAATATCACTTTACCCATTTGGTAGTGAGAAAAAAGTTATACGATCCATAGAAAGGAGAGGTATTTGCGAAAAAGTTATTTCTGTGACCTTTGACTCTGAATAACTCACACGCAGGCGCGATATCGATGGGGGCTTTTGAGAAATTATTTGTAATGTCAAAAATAAAGGTGTATGCAAAATTTCAGCTCACTTGGATTTTTTCGGCAGACGGATTCTAATGTAACTGGACTAGTGGAGTAGATCTGGGTTTGGAAACGAACTCTCTCTTTCGAAATTTTTTTTTGTCATTTCATAGAGTCGGGGTCGCTCTTTCAGATGACCACTATGGGAAGACTACCGGTAGTGCGAAGGGAGGGAAATTACCGTTCAAAGATATGGGAAAACGAGTTTTTCGCGAATAACTCGCTGAGTTTCATCCCGATCGGAACAGTTCATAGGAAATAAAATGAAGGCTCGTCAATTCAAACAAAATGAATTTTAGATGGTCGAAATCGGTCTAGCGGTTCGCGAGATATTGCGTTTTGAAGGTCGACAAACTGCGCCCGAATTTCGCCGCGGCGGGAACCCTCCGCGGGACGTGTTCGCGTTTTTCGCGGGGAAGATATTGAGCTAGGGACTTTATTTTTTCTTCCCTGTTAGGTAATCACAATAAAAATAGTTTTTCTAAATTTCAAGTCGCTAGGTCAATTAGGATGGGAGGGGGAGGGAAAACAATACAAAAACTTTGATCGGGGCGAACTTTTTTATTTATTCGCCGATCCGGGTCATCTACACTGCAAAATCTTTGTTAACTTTTTCGCTACAAGATGAGTGGGAGTTGACCAAGATTTTCGCGAAAATGAGGAAATGGCGGGCAATTTTCCGATTTAGAAAATTTTATTTCTTCATTTTCGCCATGAAGGAGTGGAATAGAAGACAATTTTTTTTGTCATCAGATTTAAATTTTTTTTCCTTTGAAAATGAGCCCCCTGAGAACACGGTAGGACAATTATTAAGGGGGGGAGAGAGGTGAACGCGTTTTTTCCTGTAGAAGGGCAAGGGATAGGGCTAGCGACTTCGGGCAGGGCTCATTCTCAAGGGTAATCAATTCCCTTTCATGGTTTTTTATCAGAAAGCATTATCTTGATTAGGGGCTGCACGCGCGCGTGATATGTTTATCAGGAGTTCCCGCTCACCGGTACACACAGATGAGAAGAGCGTGAACATGCATTTGTAAGAGAGTAGAGAGAGGAGAGGGAGCGCTAGGCTCTGCGGCCGGCATCTCGCGCTCGCCGTGATAAACATATCACGCGAGCGTGCAGCCCCTAATCAAGATACCGCTTTGCGATAAAAAAAACATAAAAGGGAATTGATTACCCTTGAGAATGAGCTCCACCCGAAGTCGCTATCCCTATCCCTTGCCCTTCTACAGGAAAAAACGCGTTCACCTCTCTCCCTCCCTTAATAATTGTCCTACCGGGTTTTTAGAGGGCTCATTTTCAAGGGAAAACAATTGCAATCTGGTGACAAAAAAAATTGTCTTCCACTCCATTCCTTCATAGCCAAAATAAAGAAATAAAATTTTAGAAATCGAAAAATTGCCCGCCATTTTCCCATTTTCGCGAATATCTTGTTCACCCCCGACTCATCTTGTAGCGAAAAAATTAACAAAGATTTTCCAGTTTAGATGACCGGGATCGGCCAATAAATAAAAAAGTTCGCCCCGATCAAAGTTTTTTTATTGTTTTCCCTCCCCGCCCCTCCTAATTGACCTAGCGACTTGAAATTTGAACGAACTATTTTCCATTGTGATTACCTAACAGGGAAGAAAAAATAAAGTCGCTAGGTCAATATCTTTCACGCGAAAAACGCGAACACGTCCCGCGGAGGGTTCCCGCCGCGGCGAAATTCCGGGCGCAGTTTTTCGACCTTCAAAACGCAATATCTCGCGAACCGCTGGATCGATTTCGACCACCAAAAATTAATTTTGTTTGAATTTGCGAGCCCTTCATTTCATTTCCGATGAACTGTTCCGATCGGGATGAAACTCAGTGAGTTATTCGCGAAAAACTCGTTTTCCCATATCTTTGAACGGTAATTTCCCTTCCCTTCGCACTACCGGTAGTCTTCCCATAGTGATCATCTGAAAGAGGGACCCCGACTCTATGAAATCACTAAAAAAAAATTCGAAAAGAGAGTTCGTTTTTCGGGGTTTTTTTTTTTCGCCAGATCTACTCCACTAGACTATAGTATTTGTAACGTGTGTTAGAAAACTCGTCTTATCAGAGTCACATATGCAAAAATACTACGTTGGCAATATTGAAATGTATTGTCGGTGACACTGTGAGTTTATGTAAAATTCGATGTTAGTAGGTTAGGTTTTGCGTCAGTTTTGACACATACTGACGCAAAACCTATCCTGCTAACCTCTAATTTGACGTAGACTTAAATGTCACCAACTATACATTTCAGTATTGCCAATGTTAAAATGTTACTGTTCTACTCTTCTTAACATAGACTTTTGGCTTAGACCGCGTAGTATTTGTAGATGAACACCCAGCATTCTCTGGCTTAATGTGACTTGCATCTTGTGAACTCGAAAAAAAACCCGCGCGATGGCATGCTCTTTGGTGGCTCGTGTTGTTTGAGTATCTTGAGAACGAGGATACTTAGGCAGATTTGGCCTTTAACTGTTTGTGCATCCATATTGACGTAGTTAGTTAGACTTTGCAGCTTGCATCATCAGAGTGAAAGTCGCACTAACTGAAGGTCGGTGTGGAGCTATTTACAGCCCTCTGTGCAGGGGCACGGAGAGACGTAACACTGATTGGTCGTTCGAGTGCAACGTAATCCGTGGGCGTGGCCGTATGACGCACAGTGGTTGTAGTGCTTTAGATCGGGTATCACAGGAGTCGGAACGTTTTACTAAGCTAAAACCATCTTTCCTGTTCACGTATCACTCGCGGGAAGTAGTGAGTATTCTGACAAGTACTCTGGCATGCTCAAATTCTAAAGTGTGCCCATTTGTATACGTATGCTCAGCTACGGCTCATTTTGTGATGCGCTTGTGTTTGCAATCGCATTTATGTTCTTGAAGTCTTAGATCAACGAAACGACCAATCTGTCCAATGTAACTCAAGCCGCAAGAACAAGGAATGCGATATACGACAGTGGTTTTTAAACTCGGAATTTTGTCCTTTTACCGATCTGAAGCCATTACCTAAAGTTTCCTTGCTCGTGAACACGGTTTTGATGTTGCATCGTCTCAGGACACGTCCTATCTTATCAGTAGAGCCTTTAACGTAAAGTAGAAATGCTAAGCCTTTCAGAGGTAGTGGATTCTTCTTTAGCCTTTTGTGTCATAGTCCTTGTCCAGTAGAGATGGGCGCGTGAGTGAGTATTCACTCACGTCACGCACGTTTCACGCTTGCTTTAAACACTCACGTTCACGGACGCTTACGCTCACGTTCATGACGTGACCCGCCACTCATGATATGACCAGCAGCTTTTATTTCAAAATTCAGATTCAGATAGAACAGAATTTTAAAACCAATAAAAATCTGTAAAGGGCTTTACCCAGAACTTCCTTCGTAAGTGGGCATTGTAACACTAAATAATTTTAAAAATCAAATTAAGCTAAGGGTAACAATATCTTCACGTTTCTAATAAATTACATAAATTTTCAACTAAAAGAATATTACGCGTGATCGAATTCAAAGGGCAGGCGGCTGCGTATGCAATTCTAGCGTTTTTGTGGGATATTGCAAACGTATCCGCTATTCCTACATGCGCTACAGAGCAGTTCTTGTGACTATGCGTCCGGCTGCCTTAAATAGAACCGTAGAATAGAAATAATTATTAATTCCCAGGCAGGACTCCATTGCTGTACACAGAACACACAACACTCGCACCACAACACAGATGCGCATGTGCAGCTACATCTTGAGATCCTCCACATTAGTGGGCAGCGGGTGGGCGGGGCACCCTGCATACTCTTATTCATCACAAAATATTTAAGGTGAAACGTGAATCACGCCATGGAATTTTCACTCTCGATTTTTAAATATTAGTCCGTGACCCGGCGTGACCCGACTGTTTTCACGTCACGCACCCATCGCTATTGTCTAGCGCTTTTCGTATGGTGGTAGTTGTGTATCCGTTCTTTTGTAAAGAGCAAGCAGATTTTCTCTCTCTGAATTATCTGCATCTGAGATACGAAGTGCTCTTGTCGCCAAAGTCTGGAGAACTGTTGCTTTTTGCATTAGATGATGGTGTGGAGTTAGCATTTATATATCTGCCGCTGTGTGTTTTCTTTCTATAGATAGCATGTTCTAAACTAGCATCTGATTTACGTTTTACGAGATCGTCTAGAAACGGAATACTGCAATTTTCCTCTTACCTCAACTGTGAATTGTATGTTGGGATGTAGGTACAAGGTTAAGGTGTTTTAGAAACAGATTCAATGTCTGGCGTCCGTGTGAGGTATAGTCTACATATCTCAACCTGCAGGTCGGTTTTAGCTCGCTTTTTCGAGAGCCTTGTTTCAAATGCTTTCATGTAAAATGCAAATATTAGCGATAACAGGTTATAGCGGTGCACCAATAGCTGCTCCTTCGACTTGTTCGTATATTTTATTGTTCCAGCTGAAGTGTGTTCACTTCAACCATAGGGCGGTTAAGTTTTCCTGATTAAGATTAAATACTATTGTTTTGCTTTTGGTTTATAGCCAAAGCTTTTGTAGGCAAACACTTGCTGTAAACCCATGTTTCAGCAGCATTCAATATTTTATAGACCAAAAGCTGTAAAGTAATCGTCAGTTACAATACTTTCAAATGTTGCACTATATTGGTGGCTGCTTGTATAGAAACCGACAGTTTTTCCCAGAAATATCTGAAAAGATTTGGAATTCCTAAGCTGTCCATTACTAAATGTATCCTCTGCTTCACTGTTTATGTAGTTCTTAAAAGACCTGCTTTGATAATAAATATCGGCCCCGAAAATACCGTATTCTCTGATTGTTTTAATAAAAGCTATTCGTACATTTTATGGAAATTCTCTAAAAAAAAACGATGAAAGTATCTTATTAAAAATGCATTTTAAAACTAGTATATACGCCCTGTCTCGGCCAGGCTATACTTAGGTATGTGTGTGTACCATGATGTAATTCATGCGTAGTTAAATTGATACCGAACGAACGTAAAAAAGTAAACTTTTAATGTCATATTTTTGCAATCGTGCCGAAATGTTGATTTTTATGGATGTAATTACGGCTTTAAAATTCGTTTTCGCGGCCGCTACTTTGATTATAATATGCCTTGCAGTTACACAAAAAAAATGTTGTGTATACACGTTTGCAAAAACTACTTTCTACTGCCACTGGTGCCTTTAAAGTCATTACTTCAATACCAAAATCTGTCATTGAAGCTGATGTTTCTCTTACTGATACAAAAAGTATATCCTGTTAGACAACACTTTTAGCCATAGTTATGTGACATAAATTATGTCCTATATCCCGGATTGAAAATTATGACTCGATATATCTACACTTTGATATTTTTCGTTTTTCAGTTTTTAGGTGACATTCTAATACATATCGGCCTGGTTTTGTCATTTATTGTATTACTATCAACGTATATAATAATTAATCAATACATATACTAGTTTCAAACGTCTACTCTACGCTATATCTAAGAAAGTTTCCCCATGATTTTCTCCGGGTTAAATTTTAAAAGTTAATTTGGACCTTAAGGAGATTGTTGGCGTAATAAAAACCGTACGTGACGGAGATGAAAAAAGTTTCCCGCTGAGTGAAAAACTGTTTGCACATGACCCTTTTTCATTTGATATCCTATAATTCAACTCCCATGTATTACTTAGGAATTTTTTGACTTTAAGAGTGGTTTATATGTTACGGACTGACTTCTCTAAGAATGTCAAGTTTTTACATCTTTTGGACAAATTTTCGCATTAACCTTAGGGCCCAAGCAATGTCTGTTGAGAGTTTCAGATTTCTAGGTTGTCGGAAAGTGCAAAGAAAAGTTGGTTAGATCTTTTGTAACAAATTCATTTCATCCCTTATAATTCAACCGGCATATATTAGGATGGATAAGTCTCTACGGTATTAATTAATTAAATATTGAATAGTTAGAGCCTCCCAACAACATTTTGTTTGAAATACAAAATTCTCAGGCTGATTAAAATGTAACCCGTGCTTAATTTACTTTATTTACTTGCAAATAATAATCAACAAACGCTAGCTCTCAAGTAAAGCAATCACTCTATTATCTCGGTTAGGTTCCTTAGTTGATTGTGTAATTTTACAAATTATTTGAGTACGGTTATGTTGTAACACCTGGACCCTTCTTTTAAGGGATTAATTATTATTTTACCTCGGATAAGCTCATTCGTCGGAAACAGAGTTCAAACACGCTTTTCAGCCACCATACGAAGTTAACAAATACTCACACAGAATTTACTATATACACTTTTATTTGTTATAACTATATACAAAATAATAAAGCAGGAATTAAACCAAATAAAGGATTTACCAATCAGTTTGACCAATAATTAATTACAATAACGGCACGAGCTGCCCCTTCGCAGGCCGCAACCAAATTCGCAGGAGGATGAAAATTTACGTCGACGGCTGGAGTAGCCTTCTTCGGGCGGTTCGGATTTCTTCGCTATTCTGGCACATACGTGGACCAGCGCAGTAGCGGTGCCGCAGGAGTTAGCTGTCAAAGTTCAGCTCGCCTCGTGTTTCTGTAAACATTCTACACCTTAAATCTATTAATACACTTTTTCCACCCTTTCCGGGGACGAGAATAGGTTTAATTGGAACTCCGGGAAGGGTACCGTGCAGCGGCGTGATCACGGGATGATTTATCCAAGCCCCGTGGTTCTCGTAAATATGTTTGTGAAAGCCTGCAGACCTTGGCGAAGTGCCGCAATTTTCAATATTTAACAGGTAAATTTACATTTACTTTGCAAGAGTGATATGTTTCTAGTCGGCCGGCTGAATGCCTTATTTTACAATATAACGGTAGCCAACGTTTATTAATTTACAGGAGTCTCTGCGAGCTCGCAAGTTGATATTTGCGGCCGGCGTAAATATTCTGGTCGAGCGGTGCAGGCACTCGTTTTCAAAGCGGCTCGAAATATATCGGGCCTTATTTAATTAGGGCCATATAATTTGACTGGGGAGAATAGATGACTTCCAGATATTTATTTCGACAAAGCGACTAGGTCATCCCATCTAAGCAGAGGACATTCAGGCGGATTTTCACCACTGAGTCGAATTCTGTTTAGTGGTGACAGCGAGATGTTTCTCGAAATAATTCACTAGGTCAAATCTACTCTCGGGGAAGTTAACTAATTAATAAGTTGCTGACATCCAGGCGGATTCTAACCACTGGGTCGAAACAACTTATTATTTAGCTGGTTAATTGCGGTCTATCGGGTTCTCCTGAAGGGAGCTGGTGCTAGCAGGAAGAATCTCTCTTGAATGCCGGATGGGGATTGGGGATCTGGGACTGGGGAAATCGGTCTGGAAGGTCTCGGAGTCGGAAGGGAAAAGTCTCGTGGAATCTCTGTAACTGGTTTTATATGCTGCGCCAAAGCCATGAGGAGGGGATTCTGCGCGCGTTTAACCTTTGTTTCGATGCCAGGGCGGGCTTATCGGTTCGGTACAGGTGGAGGGTCTTGATAACGCTACGTGAGGATGACGAATAAATTTGATCATATTATTTAATATGGATTTTACCAAATTTAAACGGAAGCTAGCGTTACAATGTCTACCGCCTTAGTTCCAATACGCAGAAGCAAAATATTAGGTATTCGGTCAAATGTTACACAAAATGGATTCCGTATGCAAAATTGCGTTGTTGACGTTTTAAATTCGTGAAATTATCAAAGTTCGGAAAAGTTACTTATTTGAATTTTCGCGCTTAGGCGGCATCAATTATCTTCTGTTTCAGGCAATTAATTGGTTATGACGTCAGAAGAGACGCTGCTGGCGGAAATTAGCAATTGTTTCACCCTCGCATAACCTCAAATAATGGAATCCGCTTGTTTTGCGAGGTGCACCTCCTCTATGGCCGCGAAAATGCTTGGATCTTCTTAAGTAATGTCTCCTCTTACACACTCTTAATTTTCACGGCCCTAACGTAAATACTTTTAGGTGAAATTTGTAACTTATTTTATCCGAACTGCCTCGGGAACTCTGGGGTGACGCCGTTGAGTTTCCTTCGCTGCTACGGGCCCCTTTGTGGTAAAACCTCCTCTTGGAGACTTTGTTACAGGGCTGCTCTACGGCCTAGAATCTTCCCCTCTATGCTGCGATGATTTCTTTGGCTACACGCAGATGTTGAAATCTTGAGCTGAATTGGCTGCTAGCTTCTCGGAAACGATACCACACCGACTGGGATATGCACTTATTGAAATGGTATACTTTTTAGGTTTAAAAATGCTCTTTTATTATATAAAAATGCGATTTAAAGTAGAACACAATTTAGAATATCATTTCTTCTAATTTGTTCTTTTGTTCTCCCCCGTATCCGTTATAAACCAATGCGAATCTAATATTAATATAAATTGAAATTAACAAAGTTCAAATCAATTACATCTTAAACTAAATCTGTTTATAAATTATTATATTTAGAAATTTCTATGTCTAAAATATTGTCTACATTTTTAATTATTAAAATGTCTCTTTGCGCCACTACACGTTTTATTATTTGCTTTGCTTCATTCACTCGCGTAATTGCACTTATTAATTCTTTAGAGTTCACTTCCTGCACAAATGTTTTTCGATGACCATCTGTTTGCCTTTCAGTCGTTTTTTCTCCTGTCTTGCTGTTTTGCTTTTCACCAGCTATTCCCTGTTCATTATGCTTGCCTTCTGATTGCTCTTTGCATCGTATAATTAGTTTATTCTGGCTTATGTGTAAATTAATTGAATTCTACGCTTCATTTTCTTGCACATAGCAATCCCTTCTGTAATTAATAATTTGTTTTGGTTCGGCTATTACTTTTGCACAAACCTATTATTTAAATTAATCTGACAGCCAACTTAGACCCCTGTGAGAAATGAGCTTTGCCTTTTGCATTTCTTATTCAATTACTACTCTTTTACTGGCATCTCTTTACCAATGCATTTATTCTGTGAAATTCAAGTTTTAGTCTTGCAGGTATATAAAATACCTCAACCCTGTGCTTATGAAATGTCCATTAAATTTGCAATGCTGTCAGAGTTGAGTTTAGGGCCTAATACCATTTCAATATTATTTTGGCAACTTTTTATTCTAAGGGTGGTTACATTTACAAAGAAGATCAACACTATTGATCATAACTATTACATAAGTGGTCAAATTTTATCACGCAAGACTGTTATCAGAGACTTAGGTGTTATCTTTGATAATAGATTAACGTTTAAAGAGCATTATGACAATATTGCTACGAATTGTAACAAACTAAGTGGATTTATTTTGAGAATAACTAAGGGTTTCAAAAGTCCAATGAGTGCATTAAAATTGTATGAAAGCCTCGTCAGAAGCAAACTCGAGTATGCTTCTATCATTTGGTCGCCATATTACAGCGTTCATTCTAACAGGATTGAAAAGGTTCAGCGCTCTTTTTTGAGATCCTTATGTTATCGATATGGTCTTAACCGACAATTATATTCATATGAGGCCCGACTTATACATTTTAAGATTGATACCTTATCAAGCAGACGACAAAGGTATGAATTGATTTATCTGCATAGAATTTTAAATAATAGTGCTCATACCTCACTTCTGTCAGATATTTCACTTAATACCTTATCTCGTACGCGGAATCGTATGGTATTTGACATCCCGACATGTACGAATAATGTTACGTATAACAACCCTTTATACAGAATGTGTAGATCCTTTAACTTGCTTTTTGCTAACTTCAGAGATGTGGACCTGTTTAATAGTAATTTAGATACATATAAACGCCAATTACACAACTCCCGTCTGTTAAACGAAAAACTAGGCTAGTAATGTACTCCCACTGTACAGTTGATGTATATTTTTATAATATGTAAATTGTTTCCTTTTTTCTTTTATTAACAAGCTGTGTACACTGCGGTTTGGATTGATGACTGATTCATTTGCTTTTTTTTTTAATTTATGTATGCCCTTGTCATCAGTCTGTTATGTGTACCTACTTTAAATAAATAAATAAATAAATAAATAAATAAGGGCTGTGGCTATGGGAAGAACTAACTACTATAGAAATTTCAAGTTTCTACGTCTTTCGGAAGGTGTCGAAACGTAACAATCTGAACTTTCTTAATTCCGCCATATTGAATTTTCAGGATTTGAGATTTTCCGCATCAACCTTAGGTTTCAAGGAATTCCTGTTCCGACACCTTTTTTGTGGCAGACACCAGTGGATTTTATTGATTATTTAAACACACAATTGTAAAAAGTCATAATCGCAGCACAATTGTATTTCTTAATCTAAATGTTCGTTCAATTTTTCGGAAGAACAGTTGAAAGCAGTATGTAGGTATATGCATAAGAAATCTATGTCTTAAAAGTGAAGAAAATAACATCAATGTTAAGAATATCCTATTACAGGACACCCTGTATATTACACTAGTTCTTGTGATATCCATGTGATCTAATTAAGTTTATGCTCATTAACAATGGTGATTAATGGTGAATACCCATTATTTCTCTAACTCAAATCGCTGAGCAAATGATCAAGTATAATATAGAAATTTTGGGCCTGAGCGAAGTAAGAGAGTGACAATAATTTACTCCAGAAAAAGTGGGGAAAATGCCAGTCATGAATATGGTGTTGGGTTCATGCTAAGTGAAACAGCAAAAAGGGCACTGACAGATTGGGAAGCAGTCTCGGAAAGGATCATTACTGCAAGATTCAGGGCAAACCTATTCAATATTTCCGTAATTAATACTTATGCACCAACGGATACATCAAACCAAAATATTAAAGTTTACAATAAATTATGTAGCAGACCATATAGTACAGTAGAAACAGTGAAAGAGTTGAAACTAATCCCCGCAAAAATGATTCCTGTTGTAAATTGAAGGTAATATGCTTCTATTCAACATACTAAAAGTATTCATCCGTACTCTGGTGAGAAATAAGTTTTTTCGGCCGCCATCTTGAAAATAACGCCGACATTTCAAAGAATTACATAAATTCATCTGAGATATAAAATTAGAGGCAATTTATTGCTGTACTTGGTTTTATTTAAATTTAAAAATGACGGCCAAAAGAATAAAACCCCAGAAAAGTTTCATTTGAGTTATTCAGCGAGGTAAGAGATGTATGGGCAAAAATAATAATTCTTTTTCGTGTTGAAAAAATTACTTTTATTAATTTAAACAACTTAAAAACGCTAAGCAGCTTTAATAGTAATACCTATAGTAATATATAACCTCATATTATTAACGTTAAAAAACCTTTTCACTATACGTATAAAGTATCTTTATTTATAAAGAATTTATGAGATGTTTTATCACTGTGATATTTTATCAATGCTGTCACTGCATAACATAGACTATTTATAGAAACCAGTCATCTTCATCATCATCAAAATTGTCTCTAGTGTTTGTGCAGTCCTTTCCACAACAATTTTTGCAAACTATTGAACATGGGAGTCTATATCTAGGACATGTGCATCTCGTACTGTCACAAAGATAATCAATCGTGTTTAAGAATTTGTCTGGCGTAAAGCTTATGTCCGTTAAAATTAGGGGTCGCAAACCGGGATCCCGACTTTCAAAAATACCGGGATACCGGACTAAAACGGATGCTTCAAAATACCGGGATTGGATTTATGGAAACCGGGATTTTCGAAATTGACGGTATTTCTTTCCAAAAAATATAAATCGCTTGCGAACCGACGGAGGACGGATTAGAATGAGCGGATTCCTCGTTGGAAATGGAAATGTCTATGGGTAATAAGATTGAACATCTTGGATCTGAGCATGACGCACCTGAAGACACACTGCCGTTTAAGAAACAATTAGAAATTGAAATACAATAGTAATTTACATTACAAGTATAGAAAGTGGAGCTTTTCAGTACGAGTGAGATGTTTCCGGAAGAGGCCGTTAGGCCCAGAGCTGGGCAGTAATTAATTACTTTTTAATTAAATTACTAATTAAATTCTTTTTTGTGTATTTGCCTTGAAATTGAATTACTTTTCAAAATGCGGTAATTGTAATTGGGAATTGCCATTTTTGTTAAAAAGTACTTGAAAACTACTTTTTGAAAGTAATTAATTACTACATTCAATTACTCAATTACTTTTGTGTAATTAAATTACTGTAAAGTATTTAAATTACTTTACAAGTATTTGAATTACCTGTGGTAATTGAAATTACTCGAGGTAATTGAATTACTTTGTGGTATTTCAATTACTGAATTACTGACCTCGATTGGGTGCCAAATCTCCAGAACGCAAAAAATAGGATAAGTTGCATATTAAGCAAACCGCAATAGAAGCGTAATTTATCTGGCGAGTCGAAAACAGCAACTATCGCATTTTGTACGACGCGTCACGAGCAGTGTTGCCAGATTTGGGGAGAAGTTCCTAATTCTAGGGGATCTGAAGAGGCTGTTAACGACAAACTTTAGTAAAATGTGATTAGCTACTTTTCTAGGGTTTTTACGTACAGTCGTGTTCAAATAAATCTGGGACAATGTTTTTTTTCATATGTAGGTTCAGTTAAGAATTGAAGAATATCTCTATGGATTTCCTGCTATCAGAAAGAGTTATATTAAACTTTAACAGGTACTGGAATCTGTAACTCTTTCTGATAGCAGGAAATCCATGGATATATTCTTCAATTCTTAACTCAACCTGCATATGAAAACAACATTGTCCCAGATTTATTTGAACAAGACTGTACATTTGGAGAAAATATTAGGGTATTAACATTATTGAATCAATTTAATTCTGTTGAAGGTATCGAACTTTAATAGTGGTTTATTGTTTGTTTTTAACTCGGTAATCCGATCGCGGATACTATGCCTCAGATTTGCGCCGCAGTCTTTGCAATACTTAGCAAAGTCGACAAATAAAGTCCTGTTGACCGCCGATTAGGTTTGGATTTTGGAGGCTTAATTTAATTTTTTATGGTGTGAAGTACCGGCTCGTTTGAAAATTTTGTTCGTGTTTGGTTATTTTTTTAAGTGAAATTATAAAACAGACGTTCAGTGGATCGGAAATAAGGCTACCCAAAAGGGTTCTACTTTCCTCACAAAAAACATCTATTTTACAGATTTAGAGATAAAATCACCTAATTTACATTTTTTTACAACGTAAGTAAAAAATTTTGTCGTTTTTGTCATTACACATGATTAAAATTATCTTTATTTAAAAATATCTTTTACGTTTCACTAATTCATTGTTAGCTTCATCAGAAACATTGGTTTAAAATATAGAACAAAGGAACAATTACTATACCAATCTGTAAAATATAGGTACATGTTAGTGTTTGGACTTGTGAAAGAATAAGTATCCTCAATTGTGTCAATTTACCTGTCTTTTGTTTTCAACAAGTTTAAGCAGTTGGAATGGTAACATCTTTTATTGTTGATACGATCTCGTTAGATAACATTCTTAGTTTTCATAGTTTATAGCTGTTTTTGTATCTGCTGTACACATTCTTATTTCAATCAGCGGTTTTCAACTAGGTTTATTATAATGATGGGCAGAATCGAATACTTTTGAGAATCGAATGCAAGCAATTTTGAGAATCGAATGCAAGCAATTCGAATGCAAAATCGGACTCGAATTCAGATTCGAGTTGTGTGCTCGCTCTCGTACTGGGGCAGTGGTGACGTGTGACCTCGGCTGGGCGAAACACAACACCAGAGATAACGAGACGCTGTACGTGCACAAAGCAAAAATAAAAAATTCTTTTGATTGTAGGAGGTTCAGCTTACCCTGTTAATAACGTATATTTGTTTTGAAATACTTATATGTTAAATTTCTTGTACCGAAAATGATTATGAGAAAAGGACTGTTTATAAAATAGTTGGTTTTATTGTTGTTACTGGTCTATATGTATTTCTTTAAAATAAATTATTAAGACGACCCCAGCGTTTGTTTCTCTTTCCCTTCGATGTATCTGTTTAAATTTTTTGTAGATTTAGTTGCTTTTATGATTTTGGTGGTGTTATATCGTTTGAGTGTGCAATCTTCAGTCTGTGGTAATATTTTAATTTTATATTTAATTTTGTAGTCTATATTTAACTAGAAACATTTCAGCACCAACTATTCAAGTGAGACCTGGATAAAAAAAACGGCGTTTGAGAGTTGATTCCATTCCTGCCTTCTATGGAAATCAAAATACTTATCATATGTAATGTCTATCTAAAGTCGAAACTTTCGGAATGGCAACGGGCAGTTCTCTGTGCATTTATATAGTTGCTTTCGGAGCGAGTTTGCCGCGGCGGGCATTCTTTCAACTCCTATGATACGCAGAGCTGTGCTAGCTAAAACTGAAACGATTCGAGTGCGAATCGGATAAGAATCGAGATCACGCCGAATTCAGCATTCGGATCGGAATCGAGATCACGCCCGGCGAGATTTACAAACACCGATTAAGTATTCGATTCGAAGCGTTCGAATACACTCAAAAGAATCGAATGCATTCGAGATCTTGCAAGAATCGAATACTGTAGTAATTTGCATTCGAATAGTCCCATCACTAGTTTATTAGTCACCTGTCAACTTTCAACAGTCCCCGATCAACACCAAATTGATATTTTGTTTTAAAATTTCAAGTTACCCAATACATTTTTTATAGCCATTTGTATTACGAGGGAGTAAAATGTATCATTCCCTCCCGCGGATGTAGTTTAATTCTTCAGCGTTAGCGAGAACAGTACCTAATCAATTGTAATCATGCAAGGGAGGAATTTACGTTTTAGTCCACAATTATACATTCAACACTTTTACATTTTATGATGTGACAATCTCTTGTATTCAGCTTCATTCAAAAATATTAAAATATGAAAACCAGGAGGTTAGTTGATTTATTATTAATCACATTAATTGCCTCCCGTCTTTAATGGCAACGGTAGTCAATGTATTATATTCCCTCCCACTGCCATTGGAAACCGACCAGGAAACCAAACGTATAATTTCGGGAAACCCCTAACAGGCGACAACAAAATAAATGTTACTTTCGTATATAGATGTAAAAAATATTTTCTGAGCCAACAAAAAATACTCAAGTTACGCCAATTGAATCACCACGTAGTGTTCTACAAAATCTAAATAGAAATTTGCTGCCAAACAATTAAAAAATCCAATGCTCCACCCTGTATACTTAGGTAAGTTACATATTTTCGTCATTCAGATTTATGTTAGGCGTATTTAATAGTACATTGTTCTACAAGTTAAGAAAAGTGAGAGTTTTTCAACGTTTAATTTACTAGCGAGCGATGCAAAACGAGTGGATTAATTTATTACGAACATGGAAAAATTACTTTGAGAACATATTCAGCGTGTTATTTTTTCTAATATAATTACAAAATGTAGCCAAAATAAAATTCGACATTTCTTCATATTCAAAAAAATAATTTTTTAAAAATCGGCAATGAAGTACGTCGAAATCGGCAGTGAAGAACGTCGAAATCTCAAATAAAATACGAGAAATGGGCAGTGAAGAAATCCATTGTTTTACGACTTTTTGTAGGCGGCTGGACGATAGGTAAACGTCAACCGACGTCAACATAACCTACAAAAGTTGGTTAAAATGTTGTAATTTCGCGATTTGAAAAAACAATGTACCCCACGGCACTGGAAGTTTCTTTTTATCCCTCATGTGGTTTATTTGCTTTGGCCCTACGGGCCTCGGCAACTAAATCCGCAATCGTGATAAAAAGCTCAACTTCAGTGATAACCTATGTGGAAACTAATATAAAAAAATATATACATTTGAACTTTCAAGTCCCTATACCTTCTTACTGAAGGGACATTGTACTAAGGTATATTAGGTTTAATCGGTTTATTATAACCTAATGAATCTATGCCAAATCGGTGTCGCATTTTTTTGAGACACCCTGTATAATTGTTATCCTTGAATTTATTTATTTACTTACATCTTACTTCAAAACAAACTAAAAAATTTTGGTTTTGGTGAACGGTGCATGTAGCTACAAGATTTAATTATCAAAAAACCTTCAAAAGTGAAAGAGTATGTAGGTTACTATAGCTAACAAAACATAAAAATTAAGCATTTTAGATTACGATTAAGAATCGACACAACACTAATGATAGTTGCAACTTGCAAGAAGATTCTACTAAATAAAACTACGTATATGACAATAATTTTTATTGAAAGTAATTGAAAAAGTAATTGATGTTGTACAATTACAATTACTAAGTAATTGGTAATTGAATTACTATTTCCTGTGATTAATTGAATCTCTGGTAATTAATTTACTGCATTGGGCGGTAATTGGTAATTAGTAATTAATTACTTTTTAAAAGTAATTTGCCCAGCTCTGGTTAGGCCGAGTCCGGAATTTCGAGACGAGTATGGAAAAGCCACTTTCATACGAGTTTCGTACAATATTTTTTCGTACACTAGCATACACAACGGAATACTAAATTTATCCTCGTCTATAGCAAATAAGTAGAGTGATGTTATTATGTACGTAACGTTTTATATGTGTTGTAACTAAGGAAACGTACGGCAAAGTGCTACTTTGCCATACGAATACCGCAAAGTGCCACTTTCTGATTAATAAATTGTACCGCAAAGTAGCTCTTTCAATGCTAGTGTACGAAAAAAAACATTTCAGACTCAGGATAATACTTCCAGACCAACTGATGGAATATTGACACATTAGTAAAAATAAAGATGGCTGTATTTGAAAATCGCGGTTCAAGGGGAAAATATCTAGAAATTGGGTATGATAGCTTAAGGTCGATTGCTCCTACCAGTGTGGAGTGGGACCTGGACACTACGCCGACTGGACACAACGTCGACCGTGGACACTACGCCGACCGTGGACACTACGCCGACCGTTGGCCGTGGACACTACGCCGACCCTGGACACTACGCCGACCGTCCTCTGTGGACACTACGCCGACCGTGGACACAACGCCGACCGTCCTTTTTGGACACTACGCCGACCGTGGACACAACGCCGACTCTTAAAATAAAAATTAATAGCAAATGCAACACTGTAGTGGACACTACGCCGACCGTTCCCTTTGAACACTACGCCGACCGTGGACACAACGCCGACCGTTCCCTTTGGACACTACGCCGACCGTTGACACAACGCCGACTTATCCTCCTAGAATAAACGTTCGTAATAGGTCTCAGTGTGCATATTTCTTTACGTCGGCGTCGATACAATTTTCCTTACTAGGAATACCTATTTTTTCTACTCCCGCATGCAAATATTCTATTTTCTTCACAATCCACAGAATGGATAAGTGGGCAATTGTAGTTAACTGAACGAATATGATTTCATATCCACATACGGCGAATATGAAATACACTAATCACAAAACACGTTAGTCGTGATTACCTAGAGTACCTATATAATAAGTAGACTTATTATATAGGTACTCTATGATTACCTAGGCGACTTTCATTTATTGTTTGTTTTGTTATGGGCACGCCCTGCGGAAATGTGTGGCACACGTAATTTTGTTGTAAGATATCTTATTAACGTTGAATAAATGTTTCTTTAATTTTTCAGTTTGTACTTCCTTTTACAATAAAGGAAGTATTGGATTCACCCCAAAAATTCGAAATTGAGTTTTCAACAGATCTTCATGTTTTAGAGTCCCCTGAGTTCAAAAAACATATTTTTTTCATTGGTCTGTCTGTGTGTCTGTGTGTGTGTGTATATGTGTGTCTGTCTGTCTGTGAACAGAATATCTCAAAAACGAAAAGAGGTATGGCGTTGAAACTTCATATATAAGTTTTGTATACTATGTAGATGCGACAGCAAGCTCTTGTAATTTTTCAGTTTTTTTCGATTTTTTCAAAAACGGCTTTAACGATTTTGTTCAAACTTCATATTTTTATTACATTTTTAATGTGTATTGATGTGAGATGGGTGATTTTTCAGTTGAATACTTCTAAAATGGGATTCTGTTGTTTTTTCCCATTTTTTTATTAACTCCTATATTAAATAGAACACCCGGTATATTATTAAATTTTTGAACTCAGCTTAAAATTCTAGAGAAAATTTGTCTCTTCAACTGACGCACTATTTTGTACCGTTTTTGTAGAATTTGTAATTTTTGAAATTTTTGACAAATTCTTAAAAATTTAAAATCAAATTTTTTGCTAATTATAAGATCACTATAAAAGGAAGTTGTGTGCATGTATCACACCAGATTTTTTTCCATTGATAGGTCGTAGAAAAAATACACTGTACAACTCGAGTGAAATGTCCATATCGCTCTCGGATAATTGAGCACTCCGCCTATTGCGTCGAGCTCAAACTTTATCCTCGTGCGATATGGACATCATATCCACTCTCGTTGTACAAACTACTAATAAATAGCACTGTAATACTACCAAAAGTATAGCGTTTGGCTGTTTCAGATACAGTTATGCCTTGACATTGTCGTCAAAAAGAGCTACTAAATTTAAGAAAATCAAAGAAAATTTGACCGCCGCGCCGTACCGGTATATTTAGACAAATGAAATAGCTTTAGAGCGGTCACAACGTCATATAGTAAAATATCAGGTATGGAGTATTAGATACATTTTACGATTCATGGAATTGGCGGTTGATCGTAACAATGAATTAAAAAATGGTTTATGGCTAGTGGTGTTTTTTAGAGACCTGGGGCTATAAAGTAAAAGAAGATCAAAATAAAAGATAGCGGAATTATAAATGTTTCGCTAGACAAATGAAAGAGATTTAACCTCTCTAGTGGCGGTGAATCTAGGACAAAAAACCCCTGGACAAAAACCCCGGACATAAGACCCCCGGACAAAAAACACCCGGACTAAAAACCCCCCAGATAAAAAACTCCCGGACTAAAACCCCCATCATAAAGAAAACACCTTCAAATCATGTGGGGTCCGTGGGAGATTATTATTTTTATTTATAATAATGAGTTATTAATTATAATTATAATTACCACTGATGCAAGAATGCAGATCAAAATGACACATGTAAAAAGTAGGGCATTTATTTAATACAAAATACATTAGCAGGTATCTTTGTATTATAGCTTTTGTTATCAGTGGTAATCATAGTTGTCCAATAAGAAGGCAGGTGATTACTATTTTCTAAAAATTGCAAATGGATTCTTGCATGAGTACGGAATGATAATTAATAATTGGAAATTGGCGACAGACTAAACTAAATTTACTTTCTCTGAAGAATAAAAGACCGACGTATCAAATTTCGCAAACCCGCCTGAAATAAGTATTCCAAGATCCAACATTATACAGGGTGTATTAAAACACGCGGAGAATATTTACAGCATGCAATTGTATGTAAAAAATTGAAGCAAAAATTATAATTATCATTTGGTCTTAGACGAATAGTTTTTGAAATATTAGCGTTGAAAAGATGTTAAATTAGGCAACGTTGTGCATTTCGACAGCAACGGATTATGCATTCGCATGGCGAACGTGATTTAGAAAACTTTTTAATTGCCGTAAATAATAACATTAGGTTGTGAATTTTCTGTATATGTATTATATTAAATAAATGCCCCACTTTACATGTCTCATTTTTTATGCATTCTTGTATCAGTAATGAATGATAATTATAATTAATAACTTATCTTCAATAATAATAATAATCGCCACGGACCCCACATAATGTGCGAGTGTTTTCTTTATGGTGGGGGTTTTTTAGTCCGGAGGTTTTTTATCCGGGGGGTTTTTAGTCCGGGGGTATTATATCCGGGGGGTTTTTAGTCCGGGGGTTTTTTGTCCGGGGGTCTTATGTCCGGGGTTTTTTGTCCAGGGGTTTTTTGTTCTGTAACGAGTGGCGGCTCGCATGGACAGGCCAGTTTGCGTGGCCTAACCTACAATAATTGTTTGTCCTGATTTTTTTTAAAATATTGTTTTGTAATCTATTTATTTATGATTATACACAATTATTTATTTTATTATTTTTGAGTCTGTTTTCATTAAAATTGCATTACAGTAGCAAAACTTCACATTGCATAGTCTATACTCAATAATTTACTCCACGAAGCGGCACTATCGTCTTACTTTTTAGATGCAAATTACAACGCGGTCTTCTGTTGTGAATAATATAATTTTAAAATTGATTATCATTACATTTTTAATGGTAGCTTAGCGATTATACAAAT
Source organism: Agriotes lineatus (assembly GCA_940337035.1). NCBI lineage: Eukaryota > Metazoa > Arthropoda > Insecta > Coleoptera > Elateridae > Agriotes > Agriotes lineatus. Next base: position 76,567 of record CALNHX010005990.1, on the reverse strand, counting down.
TTCAAGTTTCTGATTTTAAAAAAGAAAACTTTTAAATTTGCAGCACTGGGTTACCTAACAGGTAGTGGTCGGTTAAGTAGACAGGAAGTTGTAATTTATTTTCATCTTGAGGAAAGTCCGACAAAGGGATTATAGTAAGTTCTTCTTGGATAGGATTATTTGAGCACTTATTTGGCGGTACTTCTTCCCCAAGAATATGATTTTTTATCTTAACTGAATCTATGCATAGAGGGGGAAAGTTTCTTAAAAATTTACTGATTGGTTGTAGGGGTGTAATGTATAAATAAGCTTGATTGCCCAGTATCCACAGTTTCTACAGAGATTTTGCGAGTGCACAAGTAAGAATTTATTAACAATTTAAGTACATTTTATTGACTGACAACATAATGGAAATTGTAACTGTGCCGGGTCAAAGACGTGGTTCGACCTATTACACGTGCAATGCGGACCTAGGGTTTTTATACAGAATAAATAAAACAAAAAACGGTATAAAATTTTTGATCTGTACGGAGAAAGGGTGTCCAGCACGAGCGTCTGCAAACGAAAATCAATTTACCAAACTTGGGGAAAACCACAGCCATGTACCAGACGCGAAAAAGGCGGCACCGTTGCGTTTAAGAGTGGCGATGTTAGAAACGGCGAGTAATACGAGCGAAGATATTAAATCTATATTTGTTACACAAAGTGCGAGGTATGTATCATATATTTATGCTTTTATAAACGAAACTTAACTTGTAGAAAAAACGCACATTGTTTGCGATTACTTTTTATTGTATTTCTACCGAGAAGAAATTAATTAAAAGGAATTGGTAATATTATAGTTTTATTTACGTTCTCTTTTTAAGGGCTCCTGTAGATGTTGCCAGGAAGATAGCCTTTCCAGCTATGTCAAAGACTATGAGGCGGCATCGCGGGTTAGTTGCACCCCCTATGCCAAATACTTTAGAGGATTTGGGGAACATTTGCCGCGATAACCCTCTATACGGTAAAATCGACGGAACCAATTTTTGTTGGGGTACTGTAGGTGAAGAAAATTTGACATCAGTGGTATTTTTGGCGGAGGACTTAATGCAGTTACTCAGCGAATCAAAAGAAATACATATCGTAGGTACATTTAAAACTCGTCCCCGTCATCCAGCCAGTAGTCAGCTACTGACTATAATGGCAGTACAATATGAATATGTATGTATTTTGATCAAGTGATAATATCGTTGTCCAAACCAACGTTTAATACAACATTTTCTAGGCATTTCCGTGTGCGTACGCTTTAATGAAAAGCAGGAAAACTTCGGCGTATGACTAAATATTTCAAAAACTTAGGGAAATTCTACCCAATATGAAAGTGAAATTCATTATGACGGATTTTGAGAAACCTCTTGGTTCTTCTTTGGAGAGGCAATTCCCAAACGTGAAGAAGGCGGGTTGTTTCTTTCATTACGCTCAGGTAATTAAAAGGGCTGAATATTTGGTATGTGGTTATTTTCTGTACTAAGTTTATTTGTTTTAGGCTATCTTACGAAAACCATGCGGACTTGGCTTGAAACCATTACTACGCGATAACAGACTTGCGGAAAATCACCTTTCCAATTCTTTTGAAACGTTGTTAACGTGAGTGTTCTGCTACAATGCTATGCCAAACTAACCCTTGCAGCATATGTATATGGATACATAGTGGGGCGCAATTTACTTAAACAATCATATTTACAACCAACCTTAATTAAACAAATTGTATCCGTTTTATATAACTGTATATGTTTTAGGTATTACCGAAGGCAATGGCTCACTAGAGTAGGTGCGGACGGATTTTCCGTATACAAGCGATCCAGGCGCACAAACAATGATTCTGAATCCTTCCATGCGTTGTTGCAGAGATTACTAAGGGTACGAGGTCCGAATGTATGGGAATTTATAGGTAATAACAATAACACCCATTTGGTGCATTTTAAAAATTGAATACAGGACCTATACACACAATTAATTTGTTACAGGCAAAATACGGGAAATATCGATGCTCACAGTTAGAGAAGTTCGAGCCTTTATTGACGAAGGACTTCAAATAAAGGTTTTATCAAAGCGATCATATCAGTCAAATAGTAGGAGGATACGGAATTTAACTTCACAATTTGACGAAGACGGAGATGTGGAATCCTTTTTGAACGGAGTCTCGTCTACGATGGAGCGAATATTCCAGAATGTAGTTGCTGATGACGAAACTATTAATATGGAAGAGGAAATTTTGCTGACAGCACTTTCTGGTGACGTACCCGCTACGTTCGAAATTAATGGTATGTGGAATAATATTAATATTTTTTAAATTTCGTCTACATTAATAAATTAATTTCAGATAATAGTACCACTACTGACTCGGAAGAGGAAGTTGTTGAAGTAGAGGAAGAGGCAAGACCTGACAGTAACAATGAAAATGCTCTCAATCCAATTGGCGAAAGATATAACGCACTGTGCCTGATATGTCACAACGCCCCGCCCCCCCCCCCCCCCCCACCGACATTATAATGCCGTGTCGGCATTTCGGGATGTGCACTGAATGTGCTGAAACGATGCAAAACATGGATGCTACTCCACAAGTTCCAGACTAGATTTGGGGTCACACCTATAACTACGCAATCTGTCCTCTCGATCGACAACCAATCGAACAGTATATAACTATCATAAGTACATAATTTTATAGAAGTCGACTTTCATTGGCATTTATTTAATATTTCTGAAATAATAATTTCGTTTGTTTTTTATTTACGAAAATAACTCTTTTGTACTTACCTGTGAATCCAAGTAACATGCCAGTATCAAATTAGGCATACGTGTTCTCGAAACGTTGAACTAGGGTATGACAAAATTTCAGGGGAATCCAACGAATGGTCATTAAATTGCCAAGATTTACTCGCTTCAACACATTGGACTGTTCTATTCGCGTGAGAACAACCAATCAAAACATTTTATACCGATATGACCCGCCGCATCAGTATCTCCAATAATAAATTTTTCAGTGAGGGATTATATGCCTATAATCTTCTAGAAAATGTAATTTCCTAGTAGGGAAAATTGTATCGACGCCGACGTGAAAAAATATGCACTCTGAGACCTATTACGAACGTTTATTCTAGGAGGATGAGTCGGCGTTGTGTCCACGGTCGGCGTAGTGTCCAAAGGGACGGTCGACGTTGTGTCCACGGTCGGCGTAGTGTCCAAAGGGAACGGTCGGCGTAGTGTCCACTACAGTGTTGCATTTGCAATTAATTTTTATTTTAAGAGTCGGCGTTGTGTCCACGGTCGGCGTAGTGTCCAAAGGGAACGGTCGGCGTAGTGTCCACTACAGTGTTGCATTTGCAATTAATTTTTATTTTAAGAGTCGGCGTTGTGTCCACGGTCGGCGTAGTGTCCAAAGGGAACGGTCGGCGTAGTGTCCACTACAGTGTTGCATTTGCAATTAATTTTTATTTTAAGAGTCGGCGTTGTGTCCACGGTCGGCGTAGTGTCCAAAGAGGACGGTCGGCGTTGTGTCCACGGTCGACGTAGTGTCCACAGAGGACGGTCTGCGTAGTGTCCAGGGTCGGCGTAGTGTCCACGGCCAACGGTCGGCGTAGTGTCCACGGTCGGCGTAGTGTCCACGGTCGGCGTAGTGTCCAGTCGGCGTAGTGTCCTAGACTCTGTGGAGTCTGAGCGGATGTTCTCGTCATCAGATTACTTTTGTAACCATTTGCGCTCAAAATTAAGCAATCAAACGTTAGACACGTCATTTTTACGTTCTCATTATTTAAATTTGACCAAATATTAAGAACACAAATTATTTTAATATTTGATTAATAAAACTATTGAATTTAAAAAGTTAAGATTATTTTTGTTCGTTTGATTAAAGTCTGCAGTTAGACATTTCTGTTATTGGTAAAAGCTTATTAAAAATTGAAATATGATTTTTTCTGAATGTTTTTATTTCTTCAATAAATCGTCACCTCTAATTTAGAGGCTCTAATCTCGAATCTAGACAAAAGCTTTTCTAAATATCAAAAATAATTAAATTACCGGTTTTGGTAAAAGGGACCGGTATTGCGACCCCTAGTTAAAATATGCTGAAATTTTCCATTAACTATTTGTCAACCCCATAGTGTAGGATTAAGGGTGGTATAGCAAGATTTTTCCAAATAAAACACTGCAAATGCAAAGTAGAAATTTCGCATTTTGAATTGAACGCAAACGAGCTATGTTAAATTCTTTTTTTTCCGAAGCTATTTTCTTGTATTTACTGTTCATAACGAAACATATTAAGAATGCTTGTGTCAATATTATCTCCATACAGTGACACTATAACTTTACATCCAATGTATACAAAATCTTCCCTTGTAACATTTCCGTGTGATCTAAAATTAGAAGCTCAATTGCATAATCTTTTGGATTTCATTTTATGCTTAAAAGCAGAAGATTTGCTCTTGCCAAACAATGCACTGGTGGTGTCACATCCTGTTAACGCGTGAACACAAAGAAAATTTTGCAAACGTCTTTTCCAATTGATTGTTGCATGGATTGAATATCATGTACTTTATCAGAATGTGTGTCAGACTGCATATAAATGTTCTCAGAAGAATGGTACAGTAGTAAGATTAAGATACCAGTATCATCTGCCACTACAGTAACTTGTCTTTCCTGTGCTATATTTAAAATTTCTTTCACAATGTGTCTGCATCACCTTTTGCATTAATTACAGAATGACATTTTCTTTGAAAGTAGCTCCCGAGCATATTGATAAAGCGTTGTTTGTTTTTAATAATTGAAATAAATTTGTTTTTCTTTATAATCACGGCATCAAATATCACTGCAACACATGACTACTTCATGCGCAATCTGTGCTCCATATATCTTATATTTGATTGTTCATATCTATCAAAACTACAGTTGCTCTTTCATACCGTCTTTGGACATACGATTCGTACTGACTTATAACATCACCAAATGATTTACATACTGATCAAGGTACCTGGTAAATCAATGCACCACCATCAAGGATGTAGAAAGTATGTTCCTGATTACGAGCACATGGTATTTTATTGTCATTCATGTTATCTCATGTCTGCCAAAAACGATTTATCGGTTTTTTTCATTAGCTGGATACTATGGTCAAATAATGAAGTCGGTATGGTGGATAGCTCGTAACTGAAATACTCTCTAGCATCTTGTGAGACGTGTATCTATATGGTGGGTCTCACCAGCAATAACAATTCCCTTTTTCAATATTTTTATGGTTACTGCTTGGTCTGATTTCAGCAAAGTTACATTTTGGTAAAGTTACCTGTAAGTTTATCTTGAATATTTCTTCCAATAATGTCATCATTTTCTACATTAACCTTGTTCTCACTATCCGTAATTTCGTTAAAAATATTCCATAAACCACTCGAAGATGCAGTAAATGGATTATTGAATATAAAAAATGTCAGTATATTTTTCATATCTTCAAAATCCCTTGTCATCACTGTGACAGATAAATCAGTATGTGGTTCACTAATGATACGAGAAACATTGCTCGTCAAACTCATTTTCTTCTTACAGTAAAGTGACCGTTATTCAGCTCTGCATATACTTCCGGATTTGTTATTTTTACTTCCCGCATTTTTTAAAGATATATTCTTGCGGATTTTACACTACAACATGTAGAAATAATCTTTATTAATGTTTTCACTCCCTATCTTTTCACAATAATTAGTTTATTTTGAAAAACCAAAAACATATTCTTATTCAGCAATAAATTTCCTGTAATTTGATACCTCATTTGAGTTTTTGTGATTTTTTAAAGTGTCAGCGTTATTTTCAAGATCGCGACCGACAAAACGTATTTTTCACGAGAGTAGGGATGTATATTTTTAATATGTTGAATAGAAGTAAAGAGTGTTCATTAGAATTTGTGGTCTAGTCGGCTTTGGAACTGATAAAGTCATGTCATGCATTAAATCATATGGCTGATAACTGACACTGGTGACACTGTAAGTCTATGTCAAATTCGATGTTAGCAGGTTAGGTTTTGCGTTAGTCTGTGTCAAAACTGACGCAAAACCTAACCTGATAACCTCGAATTTGACATAGACTTACAGTGTCACCAATGTCAGTTATCAGCCATATGATTTAATGCACGACATGACTTCATCAGTTCCAAAGCCGACTAGACCACAAATTCTAATGAACACCTTCAATTTGCAACAGGAATAATTTTTGTGGGAACTAGTTTCACCTTAAGGTGTTTTTTCATTTATTTCTACTGTACTAATATAAGGTCTACACATTACTCTTTTGCTGTGACGTAACAATCTTCTCTCTTTATTTAACTATAAGGAACTGGACGAAACAAAAAATCTGCAGTTTTGGTCAGGTCCGCTTTAAGTATGGCTTGTTTTATAATACTGTCAATGTGACATTTGTCCAAAATGACAGTAAAATAACGCGCAACAACAAGTAAACAAGCAAGCCTAAAATCTTATTTTAAGCGTTAGGAACTTCTTTGAATAGGAGAAACGTCGGATTACATAAGTCAAGAATGTCTTAGTTTGAATAATGTGCTATTTAGAGCATCCCTTACATTAAAGGTTATGCATATGTCAAATTCTTTCTAAAGTCTACTACCTGCGATCTGTTTGATCTTTTTGAATTTCAATGCAATATAAGACATACGTTTTAAACGCTATGTTTTGTTATTTCTGACGTCACAGAAAAGGGTAATGTGTAGACTTTAGCAATAGATAGAAGACATAGAACTAGCCTGCTAGATGTAAGAGCAATGCGCGGTACAGATGCAGGATGTGATCATTTCTTAGTAAGAGCCAAAATAAAAATTAAAATTAAAATCAAAGACAAACCAAATCAAAGCAGAATAAAATTTAATACTCAATTACTTGAAGACGAAGAGACAAGAGGGTTGTATAATAAGAGATTGGATAAAAAATTAAACAAGAAATAGATTTCGAAAACTTACATATCCAAGATATGTGGGAAAAATACAAAAATATACTAATTAATACAGCGACAGAAACAATTGGAATAAGAAGATGAAACGATAAACCTTGGCTAACAAGAAATACAATAATGTTAATAGAAGAAAAAAATAAGATGAAACAGAAAATACTAGTACCAAAAACGGAAGAGAAAAACGTGGAATTAGATAAAGTTTACTAGAGTATTGATAAACAATAAATAAAAGTGCAAGAAGCGACAAGAAAAAACAGCAAGAAGAATGGTTAGCAGATGCGGAGATAACAGCTAGAAAAAATGACATGAAAACCTTATACAACTTAACAAAGAAGATGACAGGACACAGATCTACCATAGTGAACAATATTAAAAACAGAAATGGTAGGTTAGTTAAATCGCAAGAAGAAATTATGGATAGATGGGTTGAATGTTTTAAAGAGGTATATGATAACGTCAAAACAAACTCTATTGACTTAAATAATGAGGAAATAAAAACAGAAGAATTAAACATTGATACAAATGAGATATCACACCAGGAGATAGAACCAGCGATCAAACCCCTAAAATCAAACAAAGCGGCTGGCCTAGATGAATTATCTGGAGAGTTAATAAAAGCTGAAACAGAATCAATTATACAAATCCTACACCCACTACTCAATAAAATATGGAAAGAAGAAAAAATACCCACAGATTGGCAAGTAGACCTAATAATTAAAATCTCAAAAAAAGGGGACAGAACAGAATGTGGAAATTGGAGGGCCAAAACATTACAAAACACGAGTAAAATCCTAGCAAGAATTATACTAACACGGTTAAATGAAGCAACCCAGAATATGATAAAGGTAAATAAAGCAGCATTTAGGCCACGTAGAGCTTGCATCGATCATATAACAACCATAAGAATAATAATCGAAGAAAGTAACGAATGGCAAAAAGACATTTACCTTGGATTTGTGGACTTCATCCAGGCTTTTGATATAGTAGATAGAACAAAATTATGGCGGATACTAAAAGAGTATAGTATACCAGAAAAATACATTAGAGTGATTAAAATGTTTTATGAGAATTATAATGCATGTGTATTACACAAGGAGATGAGACCAGAAAATGCAGCGATCAGTACTGGAGTAAGACAGGCCTGCATTCTATCACCTCTCCTTTTTCTCTTAGTAATTGGTTGGATTATGAAAAAATCACTAAAAAGTAAAAGAGGATTAACGTGGAAGTTTGATAAAAAACTAGATGACTTAGAATATGCAGACGATGTCTGCCTCATAGCAGAAAGTAAAAATCATTTACAATTAAACTTAAACTCAGTATGGTCAAATGCAAGAAATATAGGACTTAAATAAATTTTAAAAAGACATGCTCATTAACTACAGACCACTCCGATATCACAGAATTAGCACTAAATGGAGGTATTAACTACTTGGCTAGTATAATAGAAAATCAAGGATGCCAAGCCGATGTAAATCTAAAGATCTGTAAATCGCAAGGATCCTTCCATGCATTACAAAAAAATTTTGAACTCAAGCGAGCTCTCTTCAGATCAAACATACTCAGTGTATTATTATACGGATCAGAATCATGGGCCCGAACAAAACAACAAACAAAAGAAATACAAACTTTTGTAAATAAATGCCTAAGGAAGATTTTAAAAATATTTTGGCCAAACGTAATTTCAAATATGGAAGTATGGAAAATCACCGGGGCTGAACCCATGTATAAAATACTAATAAGACGTTGCTGGAATTGGATTGGGCATACATTAAGAAAGTCTAATACTGATATAACAAAACAAGCACTAGAGTATAATGTTAGAGAAAAACGGAAACAAGGACGCCCAACACTAACTTGGAAAAGAAATATATTAAATGAATGTAAGGAGATGAGAACTACTTGTGCCAAGTAAAACAAAGAGCCCCGAATAAAAGCTCGTGGAAAGCCCTTGCAGAAGGCATGTGATCAAACGCAGTAGAAGAAGTAGAAGACTAAAATAGTGAATTTAGTAATACAATATAATAAAGTTGTGGAGATAGATAGCCAAAAAGTTTATTGTAGTAGGTATAAAAAATTTGATTGTTCCTTAAGGTCCAAACGTCATACATGTAAAAGTTGATAAATTATTTTACGTTTCGCCACTTTAGATGGCTTCATCAGAAATTATTGACAAGTGATATAACAAAATGGCTTCCATAAAAGTTTATAATAATTGATAACAAAATTTGCAAATGACTAATTAAAGCCACGTTGCAAGTATACGGCGTCCAAATGGATAAAAAGTGAAGTATTAAACAATCATTATTGATTGAGGTTAAACATTAACTATATAATAGATAATGTAATTAAACAATAAACTTTTAATTAAAAGTAAAGGACATCTTGTTTTGAAGAAGCAAGCTGCCATCTGCAGCGAGGTGACCATCTCCAGCGGGAAATATCCGAGCAGTATCACAACGAGCAGCAACGAAGTGAACTTCGAAAGGTTGGAGTGCCTAAAATTTAAGAATCAGCGTCTGGGAAAACGTCGTAAACAAAAAAGTAAACCTTCCCGAAGACGGCCAGCGTATTTCCAAGGGCCCATTTGCTTCGGTTTTCTCAAAAATAGCAAGGCGTCATCAAAATCCGTGGTTTAGCGGAAGTTCGAGGCTGCCACAGGAAGCGACCAGAAACAATTGCAATTAGACGGCGTCTGTCCTACGTCACGTTATACGTCACTGCTAAAACAAAAAGTTGTTATTTGTCGCCAAGCGCGAATAATTTGAATATTTACCTTGCAAATTCTCATATTTTCACGAATAATTAAACTTTCAAAGGATCGCTGTTTGCGCGAGACAACCATTTTCTGATTTGATAATTTGTGAACATTGAACTAACGCATATTTGAACTACTGGCTTAAATTTGCTGTTTACAGTACAATTCAGATCAATTTTAAATTACAGTCATTTTAAGAACCCACCCTGAAAAGGAGCTTCTGTTTACCGAGAGCTAGCGTGTTAAAATAATTGCAGTTGAATAGAATATAAATAGGGGCATGCAACCATTTATTTGTGAAGTAAATAAGTACATTTCATATTTTAACCAGCCGAGTAATTTACTGACAGGCAAAGTTCGAGCACAGTAAAATATTAAACAGTGAAATGTATATTTGGATTTGCCCTTACTTTCACTTATATAAAAATTTAAATTAATTAAATATTAACCAAATAAGGTCCATCCCAATACACCTTAATATTTTATTATAATGACTATGACATGAATAAATAATACAGATATCTTATCCAGCCCCAAGGAGTTTTTACTTTTGAGTTTGTTAATCAGTATCTTAAATAATTCATTTTCTCCAAATGAATATAAAAACATTAAGTGCTCCAGAATTTATAGCGGGTAGGTATGATTTAAAGTAGGTTATCGCCTATTCCAAAATGATCTCTATCCAACCCTCCCCGGTTGACTATTTGATTATGTTGGTAATTAAGAACATTATTTTCGTTATTTGGTTTCAATCAATCTAATCGTGATCTCAACGGCCTATTTAGCATTAACATAGCTGGACTACTTTATGTCGTACCATGCGTAGTATTTCGGTAATTAAAAAGAAATTGCGCAACCGTTTGCTCTAAATCTTTGTTATCGCGCAGTGCTTTTTTAAGTGCTCATTTAGATTGTTTTACGGCATTTTCTGCAAGACCGTTACTGGAGGCATGAAAAGGTGCGCGGTAAAAATGTGTTTAATCCTGATATTTTTCATATACATTCGTAATCCATTTGATTGAAATGTTGAACTGTTATCTTTTACAAAATGTAAAAGATACCCGAAACGCACAAAAATATAACATAGGACTTTAATAGTGCAGTTTCTTTCGTTTTAACTCTCCCGAAATGTAACTCGTGCAGCTCGTATAAAACTTGCTTCCGGAGAGCCTCCGGTATAACAACCCGATATCCCCATATGATACAACCCTGATCGATGTATAATTCGTTATGTCGATTAAAATAAGGTTTCAATTGTATATTTCAACCGTTTTGTGCCATCTGTTGTAATTATAAACTTGGCTGAAAATTTTACAGCGACTTGTACGTTGATGAATGTTGTAACGTTTTGTCCAGCGCGAAAGCGATTTTAGAATTTAAAATAAATTTGCGCGTTCTCCCTCGGCTTGTATCACGTTAGGTACCCGAGCGCAGCGCCGAGAACGTTAAGTGACGGCACCGTGAGGAGTCGCAGGGACACCCCCGCGCACCTAGAAGAAGAATCCCCGCCCAAACGAACTGACGTGACCCGCTGATTACGCCAGCCCAGGGTATAAAAGGAGAAATCGAAGCTATATACCGGGAGAATATTCCTAGAATTTTCCTAATCCTCTTTCCTAGCCTAGTCTACCTCAGGAGGGTCTCTGGACTTTTCGAGGAGATTTCTACCAACCATCCGAGCACCAGGTCACTAGAGGGGTCATCCGAGACTTATCAGTGATATTTTCCTCGCACCTGAATGCTCGGGGGGTCACCCGAAACTCATCAGTAATCTTGCCCTGCACCTAGTTACTAAGGAAGTCATCCTGAACTTGCCGACGACGATTCCCAACACCTACTTATTAGGGAAATCAAACTGAACTCGCCGACGACGATTCCCAACACCTAGTTATGAGGGGAATCAAATCGAACTTGCCGACGACGATTTCCAACACCTAGTGGGTAGGGGAATCAAACCAAACTCGCCAGCGACGGCCCCGTACATGAACTATAGTTCCCCGGCACCACGACGACGACGCCGACGTAAATAAGCCCGGTGATTGCGTTCGGAGCGACGTAGCACCATCGAAGCCGAAAACGTGCACTAGGAGGTCCCGTCTAGCAAGCCAGGGACCGGCGTCCATAAGCACGCACGTTGGAAGCGAGGGTAATCCGACGGGGATCATGGCCAACAACAAACAACAGTTAGTCAATCGAAATTCATACCTGGATTTACAAAGCAGCTGGCACAGGTAAAACCTGCTAATCTCGCCGTCCGCCAACAACGCACGTGCAGGCCGGGATAAAATACGAGTTGCACCAGGTATCCATATTATTTAATTTGATATTGCCCGCACTTTCAATAATTTAAAAGACAGAATTCTATGTTTACAATGGGGTCGAGTGGCTGACTGGAAGCCAGGAGTTGGCACTAACCTGCCCCACGGCGGAAGGTCAACTACAGGGGAGGACAAAGGCATAACACTCCAGCCTCTGAAATCCCAAGACCGTTGGGTATCACCTTCAATGATTGGTGATATGTAATCTCAGATTGCATCCTACACGTGGTGGCCCTGTTGAAACTAAACCCAGCGGATCTAGACTGGGAAGTCGATAAACATCCCTCAAGCCAAGTTGGAAGATATCGTGACGAGGGCTGCATGGAACTGGGGAGGCAGTTTCACGAACGATTCCTTCGGAGCACCTGGCGCAACTCCGTCGTACTAAGTCGCCTTACCTCATCGTTCGGGCTCCGGCGAGGGTTGACCTTTTTTCCCGATCACTCGTGGGAACAACATGGAGGAATTAAATTTAAAAATAAAAACAAAAGAAAAATAAAACCCAAAAAAAAAACTCTCCCCCTAGGGGGCAACCCCAGGGATCGGCTGGAGGATCTTGGATGGATCCAGCCGAATATAGGAAACTATCGGGCGCTGCAAAGCGAAAACTGAAGCGCCAACGACTGCAAGAGGCAGGAACCGGGAGCAAAGGCACCGGGACAGTCTCAAGCAGTCAGCCGCAACCAGGGCCTTCAGGGACCAGGGCTGGCGCAAGAAAAGGGGACGACGGGAGAGGGTCAAAAAGGAACCGATCCGAAGGAAGTACCCCAAAGCAGCAGAAAAAAAGGAGCAGGCTGGAAGAACCTGCTCGTAGTTACAAAGAGGCCATCACTGGGAAAAAAATGGTAATTCTGCCAGACGGTTACCCAGATGAGACCTTAAATGTCGAGCAGGCAGGATTGATTAGAACCTACCTGCTTGAAAAAATTGATGAAATTGAGGATGGGGGGAATGTACCCCACCCGAGATTTCTTGAGGTACGCCACGGCAGGGGAAGACTTAACGTGACCTGCGCGGACCTCGAAACCAGAACGTGGCTGGAAACAACAATAAAAAGCTGTATACCATGGGAGGGAGCAAAACTAGTACTCAGGGAGGCCAAGGACGTTCCCAAACCAGTATACACCCTAGCTTGGATTCCAGGACCAGTACTGGAAGCCAAAACTATTCTGCACAGGCTGCAGAAACAGAATAAAGGTCTTTCCACAAAGACCTGGCAGGTGACGGACTCCAAGCCGGACCCCAAGAGACAGCAGGTAGTCATCGCCATGTCAGAACAGTCCTGGACTCAGCTACAGGACGTTGACTATAGGCCCTTCCTAAACTTCTCCCGGGTATCTTTTAAGAAACTGGGTAAGAAGAAGGAGGAAGACGAGAAGAAAGAAGGGCAGGCAGAAGAAGAAGGACCTTCTCAGGCGATGGAAGTGGAGGGATCTTTGGAACCTCTACTCTCGCAATCGCCAGAGGAAATGGAGGTAGAGGGGCCTCGGGAACCTCTACCAACAGAAGAACCACAGGCGGAAGGGACTTCAGAAACCCCCCAGGTGAAAGAAGGGGGAGGGTCTAAGGAACCTCCCTCTCCTTAAGCCCAAAAAAAATCTAAGCAGAAGCTACAATGGCGCTGAAACTGCTACAGGTAAATATACACCATTGTAAGAACGCATCGGCGGTCTTACAGGCTTATGCCATCAAAAATAATATTGACATTATATTAATTCAAGAACCTTGGATTAAGGGTAATAAAATAATGGGACTAGGGATGACCAAGGGCTGGACTCTGCACAGCTCCGATGAAGTCATGCCTAGAACCTGCATACTTGCTAAATCAAACTTGAATCTGATCACATTAAGAGACCTTTCTTGTAGGGATCTTGTGGCAGTCAAAACCAAAATGGCTATAGAAGGGAACGAGAGGGAACTCATTATCGGATCCGTATACCTCCCATATGACCAGCCAGGAGATCCACCCACTCCTGAGATGAGGAAGCTAGTAGGACACTGCAGAGGGGCGAATCTGCAGCTACTACTAGGATGTGATGCAAACGCTCACCACATAGCGTGGGGAAGCAATAACACCAACCCCAGAGGTGAGTCACTCCTTGATTTCTTTTTAGAAAATAGGCTCTTGACAATGAATCTAGGCAATGAACCCACATTTGTAACTAGTGTTAGAATGGAGGTCATTGATATAACTGTAGCCACTACAGCTATGGCAAACATGGTAGAAAAATGGTATGTATCTGAAGAGCCATCGCTCTCGGACCACAGATACATCAGATTTGACATAAAGCACCAGTGCTAACCGACCTGGAGTACAGGAATCCCAGAAACTGCAACTGGGGGTCATATAAAGAAAACCTTAAGCAGGCACTACAGGATTGCCCCTCCAGGGCCAGTAACACTGTTGAACTAGAAACAATGGCAGATGCCATCGCTGAATCACTGATAAATGCCTTCGAATCAAGTTGTACTGCAACTTCCAGAAGGTCAACCAGAGATGTTCCATGGTGGAACGGTCGACTTTCAGAGCTGCGGGTGGAGACAAGAAGGCTATTTAACAAAGCAAAAAGGACAGGGAAGTGGGAACCTTATAAAGAAGTCCTTACAAAATACAATAACGAAGTGAGGAAAGCAAAACGATCCTCATGGAGGGAGTACTGCAAGGGAGTCGACAAGACACCAGAATGTGCAAAACTCCAAAAAGCGCTAGCGAAAGATAGACCACAGATAGTGGGAACACTAAAAAAACCTGAAGGAGGATACACGGAAACTGGGAAAAAAACACTAGCAGTTCTACTACAAGCACACTTCCCAGGCAGTATACTATTACAGAAAGATAATACCAGTGATCACGGTGTAGAAATACCTCTACGCAGGGCCACACAAGAGAACTGGAAGACAGCACATCAAGTGATAAACATAACAAAACTTAAATGGGCATTACACAGTTTTGAACCATTTAAAGCTCCAGGTGGAGACGGGATCTACCCAGCTCTACTCACTCAAGGCTGGGGTGAACTATCCACCCGTCTATGTGCAATGCTAAGGGCAAGTCTGGCCCTAGGTTACATACCAGCAAGCTGGAGAAAAGTGAGAGTGGTATTTATACCAAAGCCGGGAAAGGAAAGCTATGCCCAGGCGAAATCTTACCGACCAATAAGTCTGACGTCATTCATTCTGAAGACGCTAGAAAAGTTAATTGACAGGTATATAAGGGACGAAGTACTGGTGATTTCTCCATTACATAGATACCAATATGCCTACCAATCGGGAAAATCCTGCGAACTGGCTATACACGAACTAGTCAGCAAGGGGGAAAAAACTATACAATCCAAAGACTTTGGCCTAGGAGCCTTTCTGGATATCGAAGGTGCTTTTGACAACACCTCGTTCGACTCAATTCATTTAGCCTTTAATAGCAGGGGAATAAATAACACCCTGAGCAGATGGATACTAAACATGCTTAAAAGCAGAGTCATAAGTACTTCTCTTTATAAGACCACCGTGAAAGTGTCGGTGACCAGAGGGTGCCCACAAGGAGGGGTATTGTCACCTCTACTGTGGAACCTCGTGGTGGATGGCCTTCTACGGGAACTAGAGGAGAGGGGCTTATACACACAGGGCTACGCTGACGACATCACCATCTACATACACGGAAAATTTGAGGGCGTAGTATTCGAAAGAATGCAATTGGCCCTCAACATTGTGGAAAGATGGTGTGAAGCCAAGGGACTATCGGTCAACCCGGAAAAGACCTCGCTTCTGTCAATCACAAGAAGGAAGAAAAACAAGTATAGGAAAGTAAAACTATACGGAAAAGAACTACAGATGGTGGAGAAGGTCAAATATTTGGGTGTGATTTTAGACACCAAATTGACATTCAAACACCATATGGAACATGTTACAAGCAGAGGCTGCAGAGCATTCTGGACCTGCAAAAGAATGTTTGGAAAAACATGGGGACTGTCACCAAAAATAGTATACTGGCTCTTCACAAGAGTCATTATACCAAAGATAACCTATGCATCCTTGGTATGGTGGCACAAGGCAAGCAATATTAAAAACAAGAACTCGCTCAGCAAATTACAGAGAATGGCCTGTATTGGAATAACGGGGGCAATGTCAACAACCCCGACAGCCGCGTTAGAAGCTCTGCTGAACCTTCCCCCATTACACCCAAGGGTAGAGGCGGAAGCGAGACTAGGGGCATATAAGCTGAAAATACAAGGGTATGATCGTTATCCTGGACATCGAGGATACCATACCGAAATCTTTAACCGATTACGTGAAAACCTCATCCTGCAGATGAAGTCCGACAAAATAAAGACATCCTACCAGTTCCAGAAACCGTTTGAAGTATATCTTCCAGAGCGGGAAGAGTGGAACGAGGAAGAAGTCTTAACCAAACTGAAGGGAGAAGTCTGGTACACAGACGGATCAAGAACAGAAAATGGAACAGGTCTGGGCATTTATGGTACGGGACCAGGAAATGCAATAAGCATAAACCTGGGACAATATGCAACAGTATTCCAGACCGAGGTAACAGCAATTCTAACCTGCGCCCAATTAATGGTGCAGAGATCCTACAAAGGCAGGAGAATACACATCCTGACGGACAGCCAAGCAGCTTTAAAAGCGCTGTCATCTAACCAGTTCAACTCAGAACTGGTATTTGAATGCCATAAAAAACTGGTTCAACTGGGAGAACACAACAAACTTAGCCTGTTGTGGGTCCCAGGTCACCAAGGAATAATAGGCAACGAAAAAGCAGACAAACTAGCAAAATCAGCCAGTACTATCCAGCTGATAGGACCAGAGCCTACCTGTAACATAGCTTATAGCATGATCAGGGAGCAAACTAGAAGCTGGTTACGAGATAAACATCGCAAATTCTGGCACGACTACCCTAAAGCAAGGCACTCTAGGAACTTCATAGGGAACCGTCCAAGAAAGCGACACTGGCACTCCTGGAAAATGGAAGGGAGAAAATAAAACACATAACAAGGATAACTACAGGACACTGTTATATGAACAAACATATGCACACAATAGGAGTGGCAACAAACACAGAATGCAGATTCTGTGAAGAGGAGACGAGACTCCAATCCACTGGATATGCGAGTGCGAGGAACTCATAACTCTGCGACATAAACACTTTGGGGAAACAACAATTGAACCCGAACTGCTGATAAACACCTCACTAAACTCACTAGGAAGCTTTTTTGAGGACATCGGAATACCTCTGTGAGGCTAGGTGAAGCACTGGGATGTGCGCAATAGGTCTTTTAGGCCGCAGTGCAGAAAGGGGAACTAACCCAACAGAAGTATATATAATAATAATGTTTTATGAGTTACAGTAAATTAATAGGAACACATTTCCACACTTCCTAGCAAATTATTCCTGCACATGTATTAATATAGCGTTTAGTAAGAACTGTTTCGATTTTCGTGGACCATTAATTGCATTTTATTATATTTTATCCGTATTTACGGCAGCCATCGACAACAATATAGATGTTTACAATAGGTGTCTACCTATACCGGGTGTCCATTCTCAAAGTCGAACATAGGCAATTAACATTAGTACATTCATTCGTTCTTTATTGAAATAATTAATTTTTTCTGTAGATAATTTTAACAGACGTTGACAGAAAACACCTGATATACGCCAACTGTTTCGATTTTTGTGGCCCATTTTTTGCATTTGATTTAATTTTATCCGCCCTTAAGGCAGGCATCAACAACAATGTGGATGTTTTACAATAGGTGGCTAGCTATATAACACGCGGAGGTTTCCGTGGAGACTATATTTACCAGAATTAACGCATACAAATAACCACATCGAATCAGAAACTTATAATGTTCCTATGGAGCGTTTTACGAGTTACAGTAAATAAATAGAAACACATTTCAACACTCCCTAGCAAATAATTCCCGCATATGTGTTAATATAGCGTTTAGTAAGAACAGTTTCGATTTTCGTAGACCATTAATTGCATTTTATTATAATTTATCCGTGTTTATGACAGCCATCGACAACAATGTGGATGTTTTACAATAGGTGGCTACCTATATAATACGCGGAGGTCTCCTTGGAGCTTATATTTATCAGAATTAACTCTTGCAAAAATGGCCATATCGAAATATAAACTTATAATGTCCTTATGGAGTGTTTTACGAGTTAAAGTAAATTAATAGGAACACATTTCCACAATCCCTAGCAAATAATTCCTACATAGATATTAACAACAATATGGATGTTTTACAATATGTGGCTACCTATATAATACGCGGATGTCTCCGTGGAGCTTATATTTATCAGAATTAACACTTAAAATTGCCATATCGATACAGAAACTAATAATGTCCTTCACGAGTGTTCTACGAGTTACAGTAAATTCATAGGTGCACATTTCCACACTCCCTAGCAAATAATACCTGCACATGTATAGGGCATTCAGTAAACACAAAAACATTTAAATTTTTTGGAAGTTGGCATGTTCATACAATTTTTGTACTGGGGATTTTATATTTTGTTTTGCAAAGGTTTCTACGCCTGCATAAAGCCAGGTATGAATTTAAAAATGACAGTTAGTATTTCTGAGTGTCAGTGTCAAACTAGATATATTTCTAGAAATTCTGATCTAAAGTTTTATAAAATGTAATAAAAATACCTATTAATAACCGCTACGTCAATAGTATCCAACACGGTATTTGTATAATACCCTTAAAAGTAGTTAATTACAACATTTATGACAGATGGGATGTAAATGTCACACCCTTAACCTATTTGTTTTAGTAACTTTTTGTAAGTACATTCCTATACAAAGATAAATCTTGAAAGTACACTCATGAAATTTTGGAAATCAAAGGCCACTTTGTGTTTTTATGTTTACTGAACAGACTATATTAATATAGCGTTTAGTAAGAACAGTTTCGATTTTTGTGGACCATTAATTGCATTTTATTATATTTTATCCGCCTTTAAGGCAGCCATCAACATCAATGTGGATGTTTTACAATAGGTGGCTACCTATATAATACGCGGAGGTCTCCGTGGAGCCTATATTTATCAGAATTAACGCTTACAAATGGCCACATCGAAACAGAAACTTATAATGTTCTTATGGAGTGTTCTACGAGTTACAGTAAATTAATAGGAACACATTTCACACTCTCTAGCAAATCATTCCTGCACATGTATTCATATAGCGTTTAGTAAGAATAGTTTCGATTTTCGTGGACATTTAATTGGATTTTATTATATTTTATCCGTATTTATGGCAGCCATCGACAACAATACAAATGTTTTACAATAGGTGGCTACCTATATAATACGTTTAGTGAGAACAGTTTCTATTTTCGTCGACCATTAATTGGGTTTTATTATATTTTATCCGTATTTATGCCAGCTATCGACAACATTACGGATGTTTTACAACAAGTGGCTACCTATATAATACGCGGAGGTCTCCGTGGATCTCATATTTATCATAATAAACGTTTACAAATTGCCACATCGATACATAAACTTATAATGTTCTTATGGAGTGTTTTACGAGTTACCGTAAATTAATAGGAACACATTTTCACACTCCATAGCAAATAATTCCTGCACATGTATTAATATAGCGTTTAGTAAGAACAGTTTCGATTTTCGTGGACCATTAATTGCATTTTATTATATTGTATCCATATTTATGGCAGCCATCGACAACAATATGGATATTTTAGAATAGGTGGCTATCTATATAATTCGGTGAGGGTTGCGTACAGCTTATATTTATCTGAATTAATGCTTACAAATGGCCACATCGAAACAGAAACTTATAATGTTGTTATGAAGTGTTTTACGAGTTACAGTAAATTAATAAGAACACATTTCCACACTCCCTAGCAAATAATTCCTGCACATGTATTAATATAGCGTTTGGTAACAGTTTCGATTTTCGTGGACCATTAATTGCATTTTATTATATTTTATCCGTATTTATGGCAGCCATCGACAACAATATGGATGCTTTTTACAATAGGTGGCTACCTATATAATACGCGAAGGTCTCCGTCGAGCTCATATTTATCAGAATAAACGTTTACAAATGGCACATTGATACATAAACTTATAATGTTCTCATGGAGTGCTTTACGAGTTACAGTAAATTAATAGGAACACATTTGAACACTCCCTGGCGAATTTTTTGATTTTCTATATAATTTTTTTCTGGCATTAATATTACAGTTAGAGCGAAACTGATTAAACGTCTTTTTAGCAACTTCGCCCCTCTCCAAAGCGGCCCTCGGGGCTCCCCCCCCTCTCCAAGGGGGCCCTCGGGACTCCGATCCTCTCCAAGGGGGCCCTCGGGGCTCGATCCCTCGTCAAGGGGGCCCTCAGGGCTCGGCCCCTCTCCAAGGGGGTTCTTGGAGCTCCACCCTTCTCCAAGAGTCCTCGGGGCTCCGCCCCTCTCCAAAAGGGCCCTCGGGGCTCGGCCCTTCTCCAAGGGGGTCCTTAGGGCTCGGCCCCTCTCCAAGGGGGCCATCGGGCTCCGCCCCTCTCCAATCGGGAACTCGGGGCTCCGCATACAAATCGGTCCGATATAATAACACTAATAACAGTACTTTTAATCTTCACAAATAAGGATTTATAAATTCTTAAAGTACTCCGTGCTTTAAATGGAATAGTGTGTTTTATAAGACAACATAAAGCACGCCGCATATGACCCTTGGAAACAGTTTAAAATCACGGCTGTAGAAAAAATTTATAGGAACACATTTCCGCACTACCTAGCAAATAATTCCTGCATATGTATTAATATAGCGTTTAGTAAGAGCCGTTTCGATTTTCGTGGATCATTAATTGCATTTTATTATATTTTATCGGTTTTATCAGTAAATTAATGAGAACACATTTCCACACTCCCTAGCAAATAATTCCTGCATATAAGCCGTTCACGACCTTTTTGGGACAGAGTTGGCTATGATTTTTTCTTTTCATGTTGGACTAACTGATTCGATGATGTAGCGGATGCAACTTTTTCTGTCAGCGTCTGTTCGACATTTTCTTGCCACCACATTGCCAGATTTATTATTTTAATATTCGTAAGAAAATAAATGATTTATCAAATGTGTAAAAATAATTGATTCATCTCAGCAGCTTTCCCATTTCGTCTGGGTCATCCATAATTTCTGGTGTATTAATAACGTTGGTATCTTTGCATTGCATGCCTGAATTTTAATTTGTTCGTCTATTTCTTTTTTCCAAAAAACATTTTATTCCATTCATAGTATATTTTCGATTCTGTTTGCTATCCCAAGGTTCCACCTCATCATTTGTAAACTTAACTTTCAAGTATTCATACGCTATTGCCGGTTTGAGTTGTGTTGTTCTTAGCACTTCATAGTATTCCATATACTCTCTTCTGTTTTCTGTTGATTGATTTACGTTTATTTGCATTTACTTATATCAAAAGGTAAAAGAGGCTAACGGTAATTAATGAACAAATGAATAATAGTTTATATAACACTAGAGTGCTGAGAGTGTCATTTCGTATAATTCCCTTGTCCGTTTTAAACACTTGATTTTTTCTCATTTAGTTAAATCCTGCCGTACACCTTCTGTATATACTTTCGTTGCTGAATTAATTTATATGGCAGTCTTGATTCCTCCAACGACTTTCATATTATTTTTCCATCTATTAGATCAAAAATCGCTTTTAGATATATGAATAGTATATACAGTGTGTCTGACGTCTCTTTGGGCCCATAGAAATCCTTCATTTACATCTGATCAGATTATTTATAGAAGTACATTATTCAACTTTGGCTATATTATAATTCACACTTCAAATTCGTTTACAGTGCAATTTACTTTCTAATTATAAAAAAAATAAATTCTTACTCAAGCAATACATGTTATTTTCTTGTTCATGTTATCTTATTGCTGTTATATTGTATAATTGTGGTCCCATCGGTATATGTATTAGCTCATAATAAAAATAATGCCATTATTTCCGTAACACCGTGTATATAACAGTTTATTAAAATCATAGATGGCAACACTGCAACAAAACAAAAGTTGTATGTTGTCGTTTGTAGGTTATGAATGCCAAAATTTAAAAATTTTAATTTTCACAATACAAGTCAACTATAAGTTCAGTGGAGGTTTGAAAGCCGAGCAATGGCGGAATTTAAACTCCATCACTTGGTTAAACAACTACTGGATGCCACGGGGTGAGTTTTAAGTGATTGTTAAATTTATCAAAAATTTGCAATGTTAACATTTGAATCGTTTGCTTATCATAGTCTAAAAGAAGATTCGCCAAACGATTTTGTGGAATTCCTTCAAAAACGAATTGCAGCAACGGATAACAAAACAACAGCTAATTCACCGATCGTTGTGCAAAACTTAGTCCAGCAATTAGCCCAAACATCACCACATCCTAAACAACTCTTAGCAAAAGTGGACGATTTAAAGGAAAAAAAGTATTACCTTTGTGGAGGTTTAGTAGTCGATTATTTACGTTAATCTCCTCTTTATAGTGTGGATGCGTTAGGTGAATATATTCAGTTACTAAATTATATATCTCAAGATACTTCTCTGAGGGAATTCTTACAAAGATTCAATAAAAAACCAACAACACTCGATTCTCATTCTTCTATAACGAGCAGCACCAGTGTTACTAAAGAAGACGTACAGCAAGTAAGCTAGGGAAACTATACAATTAACAATTTTTATCATTAAATTTAAGGTTAAGAGCCGTTTGAAAAAAGCAGTAACCAAGCAGTCGCAAAACAAAGACTTTGAAAGAAGCAAGCTGTTCGATAAAAGCATTTTACCATTAGCAAGTACCACCTCGGTTACATCATGGGTGCAACGACGCCCTAGCATGTCATGGGACTTTTCTTCATCAGCAACCTTAACGAACAGTAAAATACAGCTAGAAAGCATTCCCGTTGAATCACAAGAAAACATGCTTATTGAGGATTTGCTAAATATATTAATTGGACTGCCTGGCTGCTACATTGAGCCTTTAAAGTTGCGTGATCCGTATGCACCCAGGGAATTTACCATCAACGAAACCATTGAACCATCCTTGAAGGAACTTATAAAACAAATCTTACCGCTAGCATCACACTACTCGATTGTACAAAGATTTACAGAGGAAAAATTGCGGTTTGAATTCGGACAAGTTTGTAATGCATTAGCCGAGTGCATGGGATCTTTGATTATTGATTACACGGTGTGTTTATTATACTGCTAAAGCAAAAATAGGGGTTCAGAGCACTTTGATTGTATCTTCGCAATAGCGAAAGCAGGTCGTTTCCATAATTCTCGTGTTTAAAAGGGACGTGTGATTTGTTTACATGGAAACAGCCTCATTTTCGGCACTTAACGTTAAACTATAGTTAATAACTGTTAAATAACCAGTAGTTTTGCTCTTGTATAAACAAATCGGAAAAAGCGCTCCGGGCCTCTTTTATACTGAACACCCGTTATTGAAATAATAACATTTTAGCTTTTCATAACGCAACTGGAAACGGAATCTCGATGTGGCAATTTAAATTTGCATAAATTATGGTTTTACATCCAAAAAAATCTTCACAATATGTCAATAATGAGTAACATAGCGACAACGATTAGTAAGGTATGCCCAGTGCAGTAATATATTGGATATAAATTGACTCTTACTCTTTATAGTCTGATGCAAAAGGAGGGAAAGTATTAAGTTTGCTTCATGACCATGTCACAGGCTACATCGGCGATGCCAGAGCACAGCAATTATGCCTGCATTTGCTGCAAGCTGCTTGCGTGCCGTACATGAAAATGCTGGGAATGTGGGTGTATAAGGGCATCATTTCAGATCCTATTAATGAAGTAACTATAATTGTTTGTGCTTGTGCTTATTTCTATGCTCTGGGTTATGGTTGCAGTTCTTAGTGGAAGATAACGAAGTCGTGCAAAAGGAGGAATTACCAGTTGATTATTCGGCAGATTACTGGGAAAAGAAATATACTATACGTCGAGAACGCATACCGAAGTTCCTTGAACCAGTATCAGATATCATCCTGCGAGCTGGAAAGTATCTGAATGTAATACGACAGTGTGGTAGGTGAAAAAACTGTATTAACATGCATACAGCATATGTCAGAAAGTAGTACTCATCGCATAGAAAAATTTTGCTATTTGGTAAAAACAAAAATTGATTAGGGCGTTAGTTAGTTCTTGAATGTTTGGGTGAACCAAGTTTATGTGCACTTAGGCCTCAAGAATAATGGGTGGGCAACAAGTTGATAACAGGTGGGAAAGCTGCAAAGCTGATGTTATTCAACCAGCCGAGCGTAATTGAAATAATTAAAGTACAAAGGCAAGAATGGTTGGAGCATGTATCGAGAATGATTAGGGAAAGCATGTCGGAAGTTATTGAGGAGCACTACAAAGGAGAAGACCGAGGAGAGAACGATACAAGGAAGATTCACAACTTGGCATTAAGAAATGGAAAGAAAAAGGCAGTAAATTGAAAAGAATGGCAAAACGTAGTCCACAAAGCCATGCGTCTACTACATGGTGAGTCAATGCGTCTTTGGCTCATAACTTATTTATACTACTACTAAAATTATTTTTAAGTGTGCATGGTGTTCAGTTTTTGCTGGCCAACCCCACACAAGTTGTTTTTTAAATGGAGCTTTCTGTAGATATTTGGTTATTCTTATTTGCTATTTTTCTTTCTGACTACGATATTCTCGTTACCAAGTTATTCATTTTTTTTGTGACAAAGTTACTATTACAAATATCTTTACAAAATCGTAGCTACAATATTTTAGCTAATTAAAGAATATTGTTGTATTAATTGGATGGCACTTATCCAAAAAGAACCTATCTTTGTTTAAGATTTTTGAGTACTTCCCGTTCATGTGAGAATGTTATTTTTAAAAATAATGAAATGCAAATATTAACATGTTTTAATGTCGGGTCATTCAAATTATTGTGTGCCTTCGAGTCTTAGTAATGCTTTCCCAAAAAAAAATCAGAATTGATTGTTTTTTGGCACTTGTGGTTCTTTTTTGATTATTCTGAAATGAAGCATATAAATCTAACAAAAATCTTACTTTCCAAATAACATCAAATTCATTTCTCTTTAAAAATGTGATTACTCAAGTAACAAAATTATTTAGTTTTCATATTCTATTTCAAAATTAATATTTTCCCCAAATTCATTAAATTATCCTCAAAGTAAGCAAACATGAAATTTTTATAAACATTTCTTACATCTTTTATCAACTTCTTTTCAGAAATATATTTTCATTTGGGATATAGAACTTTCATCCTACGTCGTAGCTATCTAGCAATATTTATTTCCTTGTATTTTTCACCTTTGTGAAATTCTTTTTAAAAAAATGTTCAGAGTTTTATCTCTTTCGATTTCTATTACCCTACTCTCTAAAGAACTAACTTTTTCTAGTAATATCCATCCATCCCTTTCTTTCTATTAACTATCAGCTTTTCTAAATCTTTATTACTAACAAAATCTTCAGTCTGCATTTCTGTGATAAAGGTTTTTCTTCTGGCATAATAAAATAGCATCTTTAAACTCTTCCAACGTGTATTATTTATTATTTTGCCCATTATACCTCAAGGGGACATAGGGAGTTGGGTCATGCGTTACCATTGTGTTTTATCTTTGGCGATCGCAGCTAGCAGTGTAAAGGATTTTCTTGTTACTCGTTCCACTGTCCTTCTTCTTGTGGTTCTCGGTTGTCCTGCAGTCCTGCCTTCTGTCTTCCATGCGGATTCCACTGCAAAGCGACGGTACATACTTCGGAGTTGCTTATCCTTAGGCTATGCCCCAACCAACAAGTTTTTCTTTATTTTATCTCAGTAGCTATATCTCTCTGTTTTCTTCCACAAGTCTTCATTGAAGATCAGTTCAGGCCACCATATTTACAGTATATTGTAATGGTTTACTGCTCACAGCAATTCTGGTTGTAATTTCAAAATGAGCCCAGAATTAAATATTTTATTTATTACAAGAAAGTCAGTAATTTTACACTAATAAATGTACTTAAGATGAGTAGAAGTAATTACAATTTGAGTGAGAAAGGTTAGCATTAGATAAGGCAGGATTCGGAAGGGTTATGTTCAGCGTTTCAGTTAATATTTGATGCTAGTTATGGCAAACGCAGCT
The DNA here is from genome assembly GCA_940337035.1 of Agriotes lineatus. Taxonomy (NCBI): domain Eukaryota; kingdom Metazoa; phylum Arthropoda; class Insecta; order Coleoptera; family Elateridae; genus Agriotes; species Agriotes lineatus. The sequence goes on along the minus strand of CALNHX010005990.1, from coordinate 50,348 downwards.
TAATTTATGTAGCGGACAGATTTGAGTTTGGTGAAATCAATACGATGCTACGAATTTTAATATAATACAGAGATGGTTTGTGTAGTTACAAAAATTATATGAGTGTTATGATTAAAAGTTTGTATTACCCGCAAACGGTAAGACAATTGACGGGTAATTCAAAGCAGTACGAGGAAGTAAAGACTGCAAAGAGCAATAAGGCTACCTATCAAAGGAAACAGACATCGTGCAGTGCTAAAATAAACATGTGAAACAGTGCATTTAAAACTGAAGTGATTAAAAAGCATAGATTTAAAGTGTAAAAGTGACAATTTCCAAGAAAAGACAGTTTAGTATTTAAGCAAAAACAGTATATCAAAACTATAGTTCGTAAGTTAAAACATGATATCAAAACACATTTTCATAAACACAATTGTAAATTTAGGTTACTAGGATGCGAGACAGTCAATTGTTTAACATCGAAAACAAGCTTTTAAAATTCGTACTGTGTGCCAGTTGAGCTCAGTCTTGTGTAAAAATTTAGAATAAAAATCTGGTGTGATACACGCACACAATTTCCTTTTACGGTGATCTTATAATTAGCCAAAAATTTGGTTTTCACTTTTTAAGCATTTGTGAAAATTTGTCAAAAATTACAAATTCTACAAAAACGATACAAAATAAAGCGTTAGTTGAAGAGACAAATTTTCTCTAAAATTTTAAGCTGAATTCAAAAATGTAATAATATACCGGGTTGTAAAAATAGAAAAAACAACAAAAGAAACCCATTTTAGAAGTATTCAACTGGAAAATCACCTACCTCACAAATAAAACATATTCAAAATGTAATTTAAAAAAATCGCTATAGCCGTCTTTTTAAAAATAAAAAAAAAACTGAAAAAACACAAGAGTAAACACCTACTTCCTGTTATGCGATTTTCTTCAAAAGCTTGCTGTCTCATCTACATAGTACACAAAACGTATATATGAAGTCTCAACGCCATACCTCTTTTTGTTTTTGAGATATTCTGTTCACAGACAGACCAATAAAAAATGTTTTTTGGGCTCAGGGGACTCTAAAACGTGAAGATCTGTTGAAAACTCAATTTCGAATTTTTGGGGTTAATCCAATACTTCCTTTATCGTAAAAGGAAGTAAAAAGTTTTCGTGTCAGCCAAAAAGTGTTTTCCATATTCACCAGTGGGCAGGCCAACTTTGAGTATAATTTTCATAGTGATAACAGTTCCCAGTGAAGAGGGATAGCCAGCTGCAAGGTTTGCCCAGGTGCGATTAACTTCGGAGCTCCTTTTTGACTATTTGGAGGTATCAGCCAGCAAGAATTTTATGTGCAGCGTGTAGAACAGACTTTGATGAATAGCTGGCTGCAGAAATTTTGAGCAAGAAGCCATCACCAAGTCCGTAATTGCCATGGCATCTCTTCATTGTGGGAGCCAGCATCGGAGCACCACTTCCAAAGGTAAAAATTCACAGGAAGCAGTTGGAGTGAGCCCACTAGGTTTGGGTGTCATCAAGATTAGACTCTACGAGGTGTAGCATCAGTTTCGAGAAGCTTTCCAGAGATTTTTAATCAACTTGGCGTCTTTCCATTTTGCGATTTGGATCAAAGATTTCGACCGTTTTTGCCGGAACAAATGCACATCGAGCGTCGGTTTATGTCACTGAAACAATACCAGGTTAGCCGGAAATTACGTCACATAATTTGCATAATATTTACCTGATGAGATTTTGCCAATGTGATTTTTGAATTCAAATTACGCAAAGTTTTTATACGTGCAGATCTTTTTTGTGTTTGCAGTCAATTTGAGGTTATAGCTGTCAAATACGAATTCAAGCGTCTGCCGTACTAGTGAATTTGTCATACACAAAAGTATTTGAGATACAAGTTGTTGAACCTACCCCTGTGATAAGAGTTTTATTCATGCAAGACCGGAGCTTTAATTCAAATAATTGTAAATAAATATAATACATAAGAGCAATAAACCATTTATTTAGCAAATAATTATAACACTCTTTTTCATCAGCCCGGAGATTGACACAGAATTCTATTATTAAAACAATTTAATTGAAAAATTCTGGTGATTTGCCCTATTATTTATAATTTTTATTTAAAAAGCCTTTTTAGTAGAGGGCATCATTACAATATATCTTTAAGCATCTGTTCACAAATACCTGTAATTTTTGTCTAATTGTAACTGTCATGAACCATATTTCACATCCGTATAAGAACACTGGTTTCACCATTGCGTTAAACACCTTTAGTTTTGTTTTTTCATGAAATATTGATCGCGCGCCAAGTATTGTTGAGTTTGGTAAATACCCCCCTAGCTTTATTTATGCGAATCATAATGTCTTGTAACGTTTCTCTCTCTTCTGAACCACGCTGCCCAAATACATTAAATTGTTTACTTTTTCTATTGTCATTGTCTATTTTAACATCTGTAGGATTTCTTACATTTAAACATATTTATTTATTTATTTTGTTTTACTTTTGTTAATTTTTAGCCCCACCTTACTCGACTGGTCATCTATTTTATTCTGCATATGCTTAGCTCTATGCAACAGTAGACAGATGTCATCTGCAAAGTCCAAGTCTTCTAACATTTCCACCTAATTCTTCTTTTCTTGTCTTTCATAGTGCTTCGTAGCACGTCATCTATAGCTATCAGAAATAAAAAGGGCGATAAAATACATCCTTGCCTCACACCTATTTTGGTTTGAAATTCGCTTGATAGCTTGCCCTCATGCAGTACTCTACAACTGTAATTGTTGTATCCTTCTTTTATGTATGTATCTGTAACCTCATTTACCTTGCGGTGTCGAGGCTGGTGCTATATGCGCTGGCATCTGGCGGTACAATGATCAACTTGCCCTGGATGCGGGATACATAGTTGGATCCGGCCTTTGGTGCTTGCGCAGCAATCATTGTATGAGGTGTGTGTCTTGGTGATGTGTTGACCTTGTTACTCTATCTCTTAGGTCTGTGGTTCTGAGTAGAGCACAGTTAATTTGGTGCCCAACTGATTCGAACCAAGGACTTGCTTAATGCAAGCCTGGCGCTAACCCATCTGCGCCACGCAGCTTCTCTTATCCTTCTTTTATAAGATTTATTATTTTATCTGGCATTCCCCTATTCTTCAGAGCCAACCATTTGCGTTCTGTATTTAATGCGTCGAAACGCTCTTTGGTAATCCACAAACAGCATATATAATGGTGACTGGTATTCTAGTGACTGCTCGGTTAACATTTTTATTGTATTAATTTGGTCTCAATACAGGATCTATTTACCATGAAGCCACATTATTTCTTCCAGAGTACTTTATCAATTGCTTTCATTATTCTATTGAGAAGTATTTCATAATAGTGTATATTATGTTATTAGGAGCAAAAGTTGTACTGTATGTGGCGGTTTGCGGAAAGTTCGTTCCCCACATTTCGTTTCCCACATTTCGTTCCGGGGATATTTTGTCTCCCCACATCTCATACCCGGAAACTTCGTTCCCGAGCCAGCTCAATTTGTCTCGTAGATTACACGGTGTTGAAAAGCGGGTACAGCAATCGGAATGCAGTTGGAAAAATGAAAGATATTTTAATTAATTTATTTATTATAATAAACTGATAAGAACTATATACAGTATGTCTCCGGATTGAGTTTACAAGAGGGAACTAAATTTTTTTTTAGTTTTACCAAAGAGCATATGCTCTTTGGTTTTACATAAAAATGTTATAGGAATTATAATTTCTGCTTGGTTTGTAAACAATTTTAAGGAAATTTTCAGTTCTTCAGAAACAAGTCGGCCTTGACAGTTAAGCAAAAATTATTTTCTTTTCAGGTAAACTACCCTTTTTGTTCATGATACGGCAAAATATTATTAAGAAAAGTTATTTAGAATGAGAAATTATGGCCCTATAAAAAATATCAGGAAGATACGTACTTAGATTAAACCGTCATTTTTAAAATATAATTTATTTTGTTCTTATCATAAATAAATTAATTGAAATATCTTTCATTTTCTAACTGCATTCCGATCGCTGCACTCGTTTTTCAACGCCCTGTAATCTAGGAGACAAATTGAGCTCACTCGGGAACAAAGTTTCCGAGTACGAGATGGGGAACGAACTTTCCGTATCCCGTATGTGGCATGGCTATACGGTTTATCTGCCGAGCTTGCGAGGCAGATAAGTACAGCATCTATTTCTGTCCTTTTGTTGGTCTACCTTCCCTTTTCTTTTTTTCTTCAGTTAGCTTCTTTTTTATTTTCAGTTTCTATCTTACTATACTCATATGTACCCATTTTCAGTTTCTGCTTGGTCATTTTCATCTTCACTAGCTCTGTACTCAGAATCTTTGAAATCATGAAAACTTGATTAAACAATACGACAGTCCTAAAATAAAAATACACAAAAAGACAAATTTTTCAAAACGCTTACTGATTTACTCCACTGTTTTCTGCTACATTAAATGTCTCCCCCATTGACTCATTACTCCACTGCTCACTTCTTCTATATTAAATTGCTTCCCCATTGACTCATTACTCTACTGTTCACTTCTATATTAAATTGCTTCTCCATTTACTCATCACTCCACTGATCACTTCTTCTATATTAAATTGGTTCCCCATTGACTCATCACTCCACTGTTCACTTCTTCCATATTAAATTGCTCCCCCATTGAGTCATTACTCCACTGTTTACTTCTTCTATATTAAATTGCTTCCCCATTGACTCATCACTCCACTGTTCACTTCTTCTATATTAAATTGCTTCCCCACTGACTCATCACTCCACTGTTCACTTCTTCTATATTAAATTTCTCCCCCATTGACTCATTACTCCACTGTTCACTTCTTCTATATTAAATTGCTTCCCCATTGACTCATCACTCCACTGTTCACTTCTTCTATATTAAATTGCTTCCCCACTGACTCATCACTCCACTGTTCACTTCTTCTATATTAAATTGCTCCCCCATTGACTCATTACTCCCCTGTTCACTTCGTCTATATTAAATTGCTTCTCCATTGACTCATCACTCCACTGTTCTCGTTTTATATAATAAATTGCTCCCCTATTGACTCATTACTCCTCTGTTCACTTCTTCTATATTAAATTGCTCCCCCATTGACACATTACTCGACTGTTCACTTCTTCTATATTAAATTGCTTCCCCATTGACTCATCACTCCACTGTCCTCTTCTTCTGTATTAAATTGCTCCTGCATTGACTCATCATTCCACTGTTCTCTTCGATATTAAATTGCTCCCCTATTGTTTCATCATTATTTTCTGGAGTTCCATTTTCTTCAAATATTTCAAAGGTCTGGTAAGTCTTGATGAATGTATTTCTACAAATAACTACGTTGAGGCAGCTATCAGCAAGGTTTTGAGTAGTATATCAACCGAAATCCCTTAATTTCTGAAATAGTGACCTTTCAACGCTGGTAGTTGTTTGGTTAGACAAATTTCCCTTTTGTTGTTCAGCATCTTGTCTTACAATGTTCCAACTGTTTTTTGTTTTTAAAAGTTTGTTCTAGAGATCTATTTCTTTGTCCTTTTTTTGGTCTATCTTTCCTGTTCTTTTTTCTTCAGTCAGCTTCTTTTTCATTTTCAGTTTCTATCTTACTATAAGTTTCCTCCCCATTTTCAGTTTCTGATTATTCATTTTCACCATTACTTGCTTTGTACTAAGAATCTTTGAAATCATGAAAACTTGATTAAACAATACCAAAGTCCTAAAATAAAAATACACAAAAAGACTAATTTTTCAAAACGCTTACTGATATACTCCACTGTTTTCTGCAAAATTAAAATTATCCCCCATTGACTCATTACTCTACTGTTCTCTTCTTCTATATTAAATTGCTCTCCCATTGACTCATCACTCCACTGTTCTCTTCTTCTATATTAAATTGCTCCCCTATTGTTTCATTATTATTTTCTGTAGTTCCATTTTCTTCAAATGTTTCAAAGATCTGGTAAGTCTTGATGAATGTATTTCTACGAATAACCATGTTATGGCAGCTATCAGCACGGTTTTGAGTATTATATCAACCGAAATCCCTTAATTTCTGAAATGGTGACCTTTCAAAGTTCGTAGTTGTTTGGTTAGACAAATTTCTCTTTTGTTGTTCAGCATTTTGTCTTACAATCTTCCAACTGTTTTTTGTTTTTAAAAGTGTGTTCTAGAGATCTATTTCTTTGTCCTTTTTTTGGTCTACCTTTCCTGTTCTTTTTTCTTCAGTCAGCTTCTTTTTCATTTTCAGTTTCTATCTTATTATAAGTTTCCTCTTCATTTTCAGTTTCTGATTATTAATTTTCACCATCTCTTGCTTTGTACTCAGAATCTTTGAAATCATGAAAACTTGATTAAACAATACCACAGTCCTAAAATAAAAATTTACAAAAAGACTAATTTTTCAAAATGCTTACTGACGTACTCCACTGTTTTCTGCTACATTAAATTTATCCCCCATTGACTCATCACTCTACTGTTCTCTTCTTCTATATTAAATTGCTCTCCCATTGACTCATCACTCCACTGTTCTCGTTTTCTATATTAAATTGCTCCCCCATTGACTTATTACTCCACTATTCGCTTCTTCTATATTAAAATTGCTTTCCCATTGACTCATCACTCCACTGTCCTCTTCTTTTATATTAAATTGCTCCTGCATTGACTCATCATTTCACTTTTCTCTTTGATATTAAATTGCTCCCCTATTGTTTCATCATTATATTGTGGAGTTCCATTTTCTTCAAATATTTCAAAGGTCTGCTAAGTCTTGAAGAATGTATTTCTACAAGTAACCATGTTGAGGCAGCTATCAGCACGGTTTTGAGTATTATATCAACTGAAATCCCTTAATTTCTGAAATAGTGACCTTTCAAAGCTGGTAGTTGTTTGGTTAGACAAAGTTCCTTTTTGTTATTCAGCATTTTGTCTTAAAATTTTTCAACGATTTTTTGTTTTTAAAAGTTTGTTCTAGAGATCTATTTCTTTGTTTTTTTTTTTTTTGGTCTACCTTTCCTGTTCTTTTTTCTTCAGTCAGCTTCTTTTTCATTTTCAGCTTCTATTTTACTATAAGTTTCCTCCTCATTTTCAGTTTTCTGATTATTCATTTTCACCATCACTTGCTTTGTACTAAGAATCTTTGAAATCATGAAAACTTGATTAAACAATACCATAGTCTTAAGTTAAAAAATACACAAAAAGTCCATAATTTTCAAAACACTTGCTGACTTGCTCCACTGTTCTCTTCTTCTACATTAAATTGCTGCTCTAGCTGCTGTCGTCAGTCAGTTTTCATCTGCTCAATGGTGGAAACTTGTTGAAAAAAAACTGAAAAAGTTACAACCTTGCCACATGATTTTTGCGATTTTTTTTGGTCTATTTTTGGCGCCGGTATCTTCAGCTTCCATTGAACTATACTTTTCTACATTTGAACTTGTTTGAAGTAAACTCCGAAATTGTCTAGGCTAGGAAAAAGCCACAAGGCAAGTGTACAGACATTGGCACTCAACTGACACACGCCCTATTGACTAGTAATAATTGTTCTTGCTCTAATAGTCTGTTCTTTACAATCATTAATTGTACTTCTAATGTTTTATTATTCTTAATAGTAATTATTTGTATGTTTTACTAGTTTGTAATAAAATTGTAAAATTAAAAGTTTTTGTTCAAGTTGTTTAACCCAGAATAAAGAATGTTTTCATGTTTTCTAAGGGAATGTTATTCCATATCAATTAGTTCATTTTGTGAAAAATGCATTATAAACTAAAATATATCGAAATTTTGTCTGGCAGTTTTGTTTGGATAATCTTTTAATTCTTTGTTTTACGCCCTTTTTGTGAAGCAGCAGAAAACCGTTCTTAAATTATTTGGTTTTCAACTGAATGCTAAATATTTATGAAAATACAATTTCAGGTGCATGACACCCTGAAAAAATACTAGGCAGCTAACTAAAGAATACGAATAAGCCGAAATATACTGGTTGTACCATTTACTAAAATTTTATTAAATCCTTTTAAAAATGTCCTGAAATAAACACCCTGTTAGATTCAACAAAATTGTATTACTATTATATGATAGACACTTACTGTGACTTCTTGGACACTTAATTTTATTCTTTAATTAATACAAATAATGTCTCGACGATTTCTTAAAAAGACGTCTGTATTTAACCATTTTTCCACCAAAAAATTTATAACTTGACAACAGCGCATGAAAATTTAAAAAATGAAATATTAAAAACATAAATAAAGAGCAGATAAGAATATCTGAAAATATGCAAGATGTGTTGTTTTTTAAATAAACTTGTGTGCTGGTAAGCAAAACTGAACATCCTATCGAGTGGAGAATAATTTTTGGTTATGAAGTTTAAAAAGTTGTAAAACTTGTAATCTAACTCATAAATAAGATATGAGTCAATGATGCACCCTTGACTCACCTTGTATACAGTGTTGAAGTAAATTTCAGATCGAGTTGGGTGATGTTCACTGGAAACTAGACCTGAAATGTATATGCCCACTTGGTATACCTATACGGGGTGATTCATAACGTACGAAGGAGACTGAGTGGGTAGCTAGAGAAGGCCAGACTAAGTTTTAAATTCAAATTGGGGGTATTTAAGAGTTAAACTATGTTTAGTAAAAAAATTAATAAAAATTTAGTTAGACAAAGTTACTGCAATTTAAAATTTTCTTAAAATGCAACCAATTTTTGAGTATTCGAAGAAAACTAGCTGTAATTTTTATGCTATTAAGTTTTTATTAATTTTTAATGCTATTAACATATCTAGGAATGTTAGGAGTATCATAAGAGGATAACCTAAACTTGGTCGAGGATTGGCTGAGAAAGTGGAAAATACAGGTTAACACTTCCAAATCGACACACGTTACGTTTACCTTAAGGCGAGGTACCTGTCCACCTGTAAATCTTAATAATACCTTGATTCCACAAAACGAGGACGTTAAATATCTTGGGATACATTTGGACCGACGGCTAACATGGCGCAAGCACATTTTTACAAAAAGGAAGCAACTTGGCATTAAATTCAGCCAAATGTATTGGCTACTTGGCAGAAAATCGCAACTGAAATTGGAAAACAAACTTTTACTCTACAAGGCCATTCTCCGTCCAATCTGGACATACGGTATTCAGCTGTGGGGTACTGCCAGTACCTCTAATATCGAAATCCTTCAAAGATTTCAGAATAAAGTGCTCAGGTGTATTGTCAACGCGCCGTGGTATGTGCCTAACAACATGATACAAAACGATCTCAGTATTGAGTCAGTGCGGGACGTTATAATAAGTCATTGTGTCAAATACCAAACTAGGCTGTCTGTGCATCCAAATAATCTAGCAGCCAACCTTCTGGATGATAGTGCTACGCCAAGAAGACTAAAACGTTTTAAACCTTCCGACCTGTTAACAAGGTTTAATTAGTCTGTAAATTTCTGTATATATAGCCTAAGATGTTGTAAACTTTGTAATGTATCCTACAATTAGTTAGATAATTAGTAATTAAGAGAATGGTCACTGGACTATTCTCAGCATGTCTGTAGATGTCCTAGTATATAATACACCATTTACCTATTGTTCTATGGTAACAGATAGTAAATTGACTAATACTTTAAATAAAAAAAAATAAAAAAAAAAAAAAAAAAATAAGATGATCTAAGGCTGTTATGATTCATAACATCCGAGGTGTGTTCAATAGTTTATCGGTTGCATATGGTAATGGTTGCCATATACGGTAAAGGAATATTACCGTACAGATATAGTTGTTTCAGTATGGTAATTGTTGTCATGTACGGTAAAGGACTATTACCGTAGAGATACAGTTATGACTTAGGTACCAGCCTACTTTTGTATATGTAAACAAAGGCTTAATATCCTGAAACCGATTCGTATGTTATGAATCACCCCATATTATGAAACAACAAAATCAACTGAATCACAAAGAGAAACGTCCTGTCGGATGAATAAATATTATTTTATATAATTAATACCTCTGAAAAGATTTGGATGTTGCTGATTCATGAATACAGATTAATTAATAAAATTATTGTACATTGATTAATGTGAATTTAATCATTTCCCACAGTGATTCAGCTCATTTGGTTGTTCTTTAATAGTTTATTAGAGACCCAGACAAAGATGGACACAATAATTTTTCGGAACTATTGAATGTACAAGAAGTCGGAGAGGTGGAGAAGGAAGAAAACAGAGAATACTACCACCAGAATGAGAATCAGTGTATGGCATAACACAGTTTTGAAGAAGTAGAAAAAAATAATACAACAGTTAAAGAACATTGAAGTAGAATATTGCTGAACAAACTGCAAGACAACTGGCCAAGAGAAAGATCGAGGAAGGAAACAATGTTACAAAGATGGACACAATATTTTTCAGAACTATTGAATATACAGGAACCAGGAAGACGGAGAAGAAGTGCATGGCAACCGGCCAAGAGAAAAACCAAGGAAAAGGTGTTAGAAAGATGGACACAATATTTTTCGGAACTATTGATTCTACAGGAAGAGAGAGAGGTGGAGTAGGAAGAAAACAGAGAGGACTAACACCAGAATCAGTGTGTGGAATAACCAAGTTTTGAAGAAGTAGAAAAAATAACAACAGTTAAAAACCATTGAAAAAAAATTATTGACGGAAGAACTGCAAGGCAACCAGCCAAGAGGAAGACCCTTTTCGGAAACATTTAATTTACAGGAAGATAGAGAGATTGAGAAGGAAGAAAACAGAGAGGACTAACATCAGAATCAGTGTGTGGAATAACCAAGTTTGAAGAAGTAGAAAAAATAACAACAGTTAAAAAACATTGAAGAAGAATATTGACGGAAGAACTACAAGGCAACCAGCCAATAACAAGACAAGGAAAACATGTTGGAAAGATGGACACAATATTTTTTGGAACTATTGAATCTACAGGAAGACAGAGAGATGAAGGAGGAAGAAAACAAAGAGGACTAACACCAGAATCAGAATCAGTATGTGGAAAAAACAAGTTTTGAAGAAGTAGAAAAAATAAAAACAGTTAAAAAACATTGAAGAATATTGATGGAAGAACTGCAAGGCAACCAGCCAAAAGGAAGACCAAGAGAAAGATGTTGGAGAGGGAAACAAAGAGAGGACTAACACCGGAATCAGAATCAGTGTGTGGAATAACCAAGTTTTGAATAAGTAGAAAGAAATGTAACAGAACATTGAAGAAGAATATTGGCAGAAGAACTGCAAGGCAATCGGCCAAGGGGAAGCACAAAGAAACGATGTTGGAAAGATGGACACAATATTTTTCAGAACTATTGAATGCACAGGAAAACAGAGATGTGGAGGTAGAAGAAAATCGAGAGAAATACGATTAGAATCAGTAGTGGACAAACTAAGTTTTAAAGAAATAGAAAAAATAATAAAACAGTTAAAGAACATTGAAGAAGAATATTGGCAAAAGAACTGCAATGCAGCCAGTCAAGAGGAAGACCAAGGAAAAAATGGTTTGACTGCGTTAAAGAAGACATAACGACTCGAGGGATACAAGAATTAAAGGAAAAAACCCAAGACAGGAAAACAGTTGAAGAAGATAGTGCAACAAACCATGGGCCTACAGGGCCTGTAGTGCGAAAATATTATAATATTAATAGTTTATCAAGAAATGTTGAAATTTGTGAAAGGGCTAAATTAAATCAATGTTGCATTAATAATAGTCATATCTCAAGAGAATTTAAAATAATTGGTAATTTAAAGCTGTTATATGGATGAAATTCTTTAATATTTGTATAATCTCGAGTGTTTTGCTATAAGAAACGTCAAAAATAATGTTTCCCAGTCTCTTTTAAAAAACTTATGGAAAAACAAACGGCCAGATTTTACTACAAAATGTGGCAGGTCTTATCTAATTTTAAGTATTTAAATTTGAGAAGTATCCAGCTATATTTTACTGGTCTTTTTATATGCACCAACTATTGCCCTTATCATTTTTTCTTTTTGCCATATGCTGTATAGTAACAAATGTTTAATAAAAAAGGCGAGACAGAGTGCAGTGACTGATTTTTCAGTGCTTCTTGGTTATTGTTTTTTTGCTATTAAATGTGATTGTGTTTCTGCAGAGTTGTAACTTTTTAGTATGTTATAACATAAAGTAATATGCAATGTAGTAAAATAGTGCTGAAGCTGAGCATATAAACAAGTCATGTGTCACTTTCAAGCATGTACAACGTATGAAAATTTTGTTTCGTTCACTGTGAATGAGGGAAACTACAATATTCTTACATCATTGTATCCAGAAAGATTCATGGTGTCCGAAAAAAGGTAAAAAATTATATTTGTCATTAAAAAAAGGTTGACTATCATTGCTCAGCGGCATTTTGATTTAAAAAATATTTTACTGCAGGTTATAGCGGACTTTGAGCCACTTAATTTAGTGTTTGAATTTTGAAAATCGTATAAGGAATACGTAATTAATTTTGAAATTCGAACCAATGTTTTAGAACTAATACATCTTTTTTAGGCACTCATCCTGAAAATCATGCATTACTGTTCAATTTTTAGACGGGAAAGTATTTCTTTACAGGACGATTTCGGAATTTTTTTCTGTACAGGCCTATTTTGGAAAATTGGCGTTCTGATTGGTTTGCAATATTTGTTGACTGTGGTTACTAAAGAAATCAACTACAAATATCTCTAGATTTTTGCGAAGGTATAACGCTTCTTTGTTATTGTAATGTTTCAATATTTAAGTAAAATCAAGAAGAAACACGAGTGCCTAAAAAATTTAGTACATAACTCATCCGGAAAGACCATCTTTACAGGACTTGTAGGCTTTCAGGTCTCGCCTTCGGCATCGACCTAAAATTTGCCCGCACATCCTGTAAAGATGGTCTTTCCAGACTTATTACGTAAACTACTATTATGAAAAGATAAGGGGTGGTACCTACGTCTTCTGGCCATCCAAACGTCAACCTCACCTGCACACGGTACCCTCTGCTAGATAACGAACGAGGCTCTGGTGACCGAATATTGGCGGTATAAACATAACAATTTCCGGCTCTAGGATGGACACCTATATCCGAAAGAATAATATTGGCCCGCTTTAAATGCAGAATACGAAATGAATCTGTAATACAATGCTACACACCTACGGAAGTAGATGACTATGAGAAGAAAGAAATGTTTTACTCCAAGCTAGCTGGAACTATGAAGGAAATTAAACAACAGAACATTATTATTGTTATGGGTGACCTAAATGCCAAAGTTGGAAACAAAAACGAAGGAATTGAGAAAATCTTAGATACCCATGGGCTAAGAACCAAAAACAAAAATGGTGAAATGCTTATAGATTTTTGTAGTCACCACGACCTAGTCATAGGAGGAACACTTTCTCATAAAGAATGTCAGAAATATACGTGGACCTCACCAAACAACACCACGAAAAACCAAATAGACCACATAACCATAAGCAGCAAATGGTGAAAATCACTCCCAGATGTACAAAACAAAAGAGGGGCTGATATAGACAGTGACCATCATCTACTAATAAGTGAAATCACATTAAAAATAGCTAGCCCTAGAAGGAACATTAACAAAGCGCTCAGAGTATATAATATGTCAAAAATAAAATACGGAAACAGAAGATACAACTTTATAACCACCTTAAGAGAAAACTGCGTAAATTTAGACAACATGCAGGATGATGTAAATGATAGCTGGAGAAACATTAAAAAGGTGTTTAACAATACATGCGAAGAAACCGTAGGATATAGAGAAAGGGGAAAGAAACCGTGTATCTCCGATGAAACCTGGGAAAACATTAAGGACCGAAAAGTGCTCAAACAGAAAACAAATACTGAGAGAAATCCAAATAAACTGACAACTCTCAAACAAAATTATACCGAAAAGAGAACTGGCTGAACAGGCAGAAACAGCAGCAAGACATCATAATATGAAGGAACTATATAATACTACTAGACAGCTTTGTAACCAAAATATACAAAAAAGACTACCTAGTTTAAAGATAAGGAAGGGAAACTATTGATAACTACAGAAGAACAACTTGCAAGAAGCTGCACGACGACAAAATAGAGAACTTAGAATAGATACAACTCCTCCCACAAAGACAGAAATAAAGAATAGCATAAAAGCAATAAAAAGTGGAAAATCACCTGAAGTTGATAACATACCAGCAGAAGTACTCAAAATAGACCCCCAAATATCAGCAGACTTACTAAATCTTCTACTAGTTAAAATATGGGAAACTGAATGCATACCGGACGAATGGAACCAAGTAATACTAGTCAAAGTACCTAAGAAATGCAACTTGAGTGAGTGTGATAACTGGAGGTGAAATAACCTTGCTAACAGTCACATCAAAAATGTTTACAAGAATATTATTAAACTATAATGTCTGAACGAGCAGGTTTCAGACGGAACAGATCTTGTATAGACCATATTAGCACACTGAGAATTATTATAGAACAAAGCTTAGAATGGAGGACAAATGCATATCTATTGTTTGTGGACTTTAATAAAGCCTTTTACCGCTTAAAAAGAAAAAATATATGGAAAGTACTAGAAAAAAGAGGTGTCCCGTTAAAAATCATATGACTAATTAAGCAACTTTACGAATGCTATAGTTGCAGGGTTAAGCATGAGGGACAACTAATAGACGCAATAGAAGTCAAAAGTGTTTACTTTCTCCCCAACTTTTTATACTAGTACTGGATGACATCATGAGAAAAGTCACAAATGGAACGCAATTTGGTATACAATAGACGGTTAAGCTACTTAGATTACGCAGATGATGTAACTCTAATTAATTAAATTTACGCCGATGCAGTCAGAAGTCTGGAAAAACTAAAATCTGAAGCAGAGAAAACAGGGCTTACAATAAACACAAATAAGACAGTGAATATGAGAATTAGAAGTACATCAAACGAAAGATTAATGATTGACAATAAACACTAAACAAAGAAGAAAAATTTTGCCGTCTAGGCTCCATGGTAACACCAGACGGGGGATGTGAAACAGACATAGGGACCTGAATAAATAAAGCTAAAGGTGCTTTTCACACATTTGCTCCAGTACGGAATTCCACTCAGTACTCCAGGAAAACAAAGCTCCGAATCTTTAATACAAATGTTAAATCGGTCCTCCTCTATGGGTGTGAATCGTGGCTTGTTACAACAAAATACAAACTTTTATAAACAGATGCTTAAGACGTATTCTGGGTATTAGATGGCCTGAAATAATATCCAACGCAGATCTGTGGCAACTCCCAGATGAGAAGTCAGTGCAAAAACAAATAAAAGGGAGGAAATGGATTGGATTGGATTGGCCATACACTCTGTAGAGAGGGTCTAGTCTGCATCTGACTCTTGAAGAGTTATCAAGTGAAATGTGATAAGTGGAAGGCCAGCAGTCCAAGTGTTAAGGTGAAACTGACTATAACAATAAAATTTAAACATTAGGACTTAAACCAATAAATTACTAAATCTGCCCCAGTTTTGATAACTAGCTTTTTAAGAGATAGTGCTGCAAAAACAAAACTGGTAAGAGGCATAAATAAAATAAAATATGTTCCCTTCGAGGAACTTAGTTGGTTTTGATACCAATGGACTGCCAATACATCAACAACAAAATTACATACAGGGTGTCCCAATACTGAATAACCAATTCTCCCAAAATAATGCACTTGCATCACAACCCATTCTAACCCAGCACTACACAGCACCAAATACTCAAATGTGACAAATACAAGAACAGTACAAGCAAACACAACAACACCAAAATCAGCAACAAGACGAAATCATGACAGTTATAACCGATGAAGAGCCCGAGGATATAAATAAAGAGAATCCTTGGCAGAAAACAACAAGAAGTGTTAAAAGAAATAAACTCTCCCCCACCGAAGCTATCAACACAAGCAACAAGTACAGTGTACTGATAAATAGTGAACCAGAAAACACTACACACACAAGCAACAGCGTAGAAAAAGCTCTGAAACCCCCACCAATTTTTGTACATGGAGTACAAAACTATTCACAAATGGTTGCTAAAATAAACGAAGTATTAACACCTGATCACTATGTCACCAAAACCCTAGCAAATAACAGTATTCGAATAACCACCGATAGCCCAGATAATTACAGAACACTGGCTAAATTTATGAGAGAACAAAACATTATACATCACACCTATCAGCCCAAAGAGGAAAGAGCGCACAGAATAGTCATCAAACATCTACACCACAGCCCACAGCCTAGATCCTAAAGATATCAAAGAAGAATTGCAAGGAAAAGGCCACAAAGTCAGAAATATAATTAACATAAGAAATAGAAAAACCAAAGAACCACAAAATATGTACTTTGTGGACTTAGAGCCAGCAGTTAATAACAAGGACATATATCAAATAAAAGGTTTGCAGAACAGAATTGTAGAAATCGAACCCCCCAGAAAAGAAAATAAAATTGTACAATGCACACGCTGCCAAATGTTTGGTCATACAAAAACATATTGTTACCGACCCTATGCTTGCGTTAAATGTGGTGGATCGCACGATACTAAATCCTACAAAAAAATTAGAGAAACACCTGCAACTTGCGTACTGTGCGGAGGCTCACACCCCGCAAGTTATAGGGGATGTGAATACTATCACAATTTATACAAAAATAACAGATCCAAAACAAACATGCCACAGCCATCAGCAATACAACTTACACCAATATCTCTTCAGCCAAATCAACCAGCACCTCCACACCGTTATTCTAGCTATGCCCAGGCAGTCCAAAACTCAAATCAAAATGAAAAAAAATTTCAGCACAGAATTCAGCAAATTCCTCGAAGAATTCAAAGCCATGTTCAACCAGATTATCCAACAAAATAGCATGGTCCTAAACCTGCTAACCACGCTGATAACCAAACTAAAGTAATGGCCCAATCCCTAAGAATAGCACAATGGAATGCCAACGGCGTAATACAACATAGAGACGAAATAAGTGTATTTGTTCAACAAAACTTAATAGATATTTTATTAATAAGTGAAACCCACTTTACACATCAGTCATTCCTCACAGTTCCCTACTTTACGCTTTATTATACCAACCACCCAGATAATACTGCCCATGCTGGCACTGCTATATTAATAAAATCCACTATCAAACATTACGAATTACCTAAGTATGAAAAAAATCATCTTCAAGCTACATCAATCAAAGTGCAAACAATGCCATATGAACTAACAGTATCCGCAGTATACTGCCCACCAAGGCACAACCTAAAAAAGGAGGATTTTCAAAACTTCTTTCAAACACTGGGACCGAAATTTATAGCAGGGGGGGATTACAATAGTAAACATACCCTCTGGGCCTCCAGAATTATTACCACCAAGGGCAGAGAGTTATCACAACTACTACATAAAAGGAATTACTCCTATTTATCTACTGGAACACTGACCTACTGGCCAAGCGATCCCCATAAACTCCCAGACTTATTGGACTTCTTTGTAGTTTGCGGCATAACAACAACGTGCACAGACATAGTACCCAGTTATGATCTGTCCTCAGAACATTTGCCGATTATTGCAACTATCAGCACTTCTATAATAAATGTCAATAAGCCTCCTCGTTTGCACAACGCAAAAACTAACTGGGAAATATTCAAAGCTGAAATTACTAATAAAGTACAACTCAAAACTAGTCTTAAAACTCTAGAAGAAGTAGAAGAAACAACAAGCACATTTATCAAAGTTATGCTACAAGCCGCCAAACTTGCTACTCCTCACCTAACAGCTCCGCAAAATTCAATCAACATTCCAATGGAAATTAAGAAGCTCATTGCAGAAAAAAGACGAGCACGAGCAAAGTGGCAACGATCACACATTCCTAGCGACAAAACAGCCTATATAGTCGAATTACCAATAATTTAAAAACAAAGTTAAAAGAAATGAGGGACAACTCCTTTACAAACTATGTTACAACCATCAACCGATACGACAATTCCATGTGGCGACCAATCAAATCTCTACATAAAGCTAAAACAACATCCCCATCAATACGTGTGGCAAATAACACAAGTCAGTGGACCAGAAGTCTCAAGACAACAGTAACGATTTAACCACGCAACAGACAAATATAAAATTAGCCAGTCCCAAAGAGATTCGGGATCAAATCTCAATACTAAATAGAAAAGCGCCAGGTGTAGATATGATAACATCTAAAATACTGAAGGAATTACCAAAAAAACGATTAGTAATGCTAACGTATATTTTTAACGCTATTATTAGGCTACAATACTGGCCTAACTGTCTGAAGATATCTGAAATAATCCTCATACCAAAACCTGGAAAGCCGCTAACAGAAGTATCTTCATATAGACCAATAAGCTTATTATATTTAATGTATACTTCGGATCTACCAACATCATCAACATAGAAAACTGGCTTAAAAGATGGAATATAACAATCAACGAGAACAAGTCACAGCATATAACTTTTGCAATTAAAAAAGAAACCTGCCCCCCAGTGATTATAAACAGCATAGCAATACCTACAACAACAAGTGCCAAATATCTAGGAATGCACCTCGATTCAAAATTGAACTGGAGAGAACATATACGCAAGAATAGAAAACACATAGATCAAAAAATGAAAGAACTTGATTGGTTGATTGGCAGAAAATAAGATACTAATCTATAAAACAATAATTGTTCCAATATGGACCTATGGCATCGAGCTGTGGGGCTGTGCTAGCAATACAAACATAAAAATAATTCAACGAGCACAGTCAGATTCTCAGGCCCTAACCGATGTACCATGGTACATCTCCAATTACATGCTCCATCAAGATCTCCATATCCCAACAGTTAAAGAAATAATTCAACAACGAAGCCAGAAACACCAACAGAACCTTGAAAACCATCACAATACCACATTACAACCACTTGTGCAAGACAGACCCAACAGAAGACTCAAAAGAAAATGACCAGCAGACATCCCATTGGGGATGACCCACCAGGCCCTTTGAGGGACATATATTCAATTGTTCCTCCATCCAGCACAATAGCTCATAGAATGTATTATTCTGATTGCTGTTAAATAAACTAAAAAAAACTGTAGAGAGGAGAACAACATAACCAAGACAGCTCTGGACTGGAATCCGCAGGGATCACGAAGAATAGGTCATCCAAAAACTACATAGCAAAGAACGATAGCAAACGAAGCCAGGACAATAGACAAAGAATGGAGGGAATTAAAGGCGTTGGCAAGAAACAGAACTCTCTAGAAAAATACTGTAGATGCCCTATGCTCCTAGTAAGGTGTTAAAGGACATACAGATTGCGGCAGGCAACTAGGAACATAGCAAAAGCAAGGGGACTTTACATGTGGCCGTAATTGTATTTAAAAAATTTAAAAATCGAATATATACCTTGTATTTATAATGATCCTAACGACCTACCGCTATCGCACATTGATTGTTCATTTATTAAATACCACGACGGCCACATGCATATTCTCCTTGCTTTTGCAATGGTCCTAGTTGCCTGCCGCAATCTGTATATGTATGTATACTATTATGAAGAGAAATAGACCTTACAGGCCTATTTAAAAAAAAAGTAGCAGTCTTGTATTTTAAGAATTTAGAATTTATGCTGGTTAGTCAAGGGTCTCTAATTTGTGCTGACATGAGTATGGGCAAAAGTCGTTTTCATTATACAGATGGAATTTTTCGATCTTTGAGAATTGTAAACAGCCATAACTAATTTGTTTCAAAGGGAAGACCTCGTAGTTGTTTTATACCACTCGACTGTTTTTATTAATCGTCAGCGTGACGAAGCGGTTAGGGAGCTCAGGCTGCGGTGTCACAGTACGGAGTTCAATTCCCACATCTGGTGGGGGCCCACCCAGTCATTTTAAAAAATTTGGGTATCGAAACCACAGTTATAGAAGTAGGGAAAGTAAGGCAGTCGTCGAAGGCGTGATGCTAGCCACATCACTCAGTACGCCGTTAACGGTGTGCCAGATTGACTGGGTTTCGGAAAGAGATATTTCGGCGGCCCTGAGCCGCCGAGTCTCGGGCCATATTCTTACATGTGGAATGAAGTGCCCTGAACTTGACTTTTTTACTAATTTGTATTAAGCATGCCCTATTGTCCTATACCAAAACTGAGTAGTTTTGAAGGTAATTTGCAATTTTTTCCAAAATTACCTTTATGTTTGCAAAATAAAAATATTTAGTGGGCAATGGAAAACAAAATTTGAGGAAACCGTATCTATGTTTATTAGCAAACTCTTAAAGCAGCACTTTTGGTGATAACAACATTTATAACGTTAATAATTTTCAATACGGTGGTGACATTTTTGTTGGGCATTATTTTTACAGTCACTCAAACTGATCGAAACCACCAAGACACTCTAAACCCCCCTCTTTTTAACAACTATTACATCAACCTATTTGTAGGAAAACCTGTTAACAACAAAGTGGAACCAATAGAATACAAAATCGAACAGAAACATTACATAGATGCCATCGAAAAAGCATACAAGTTTGCAAGTAAGACCTTGTTAGACCTCGTCCTTAAAGAGCAAGATCTGCTGGGTCGCCTTAGGTCTGTAAAGCATTACTTCCTTTTGGATCAAGGCGATTTTATCGTGACATTCCTCACTCTGTGCGAAAAAGAACTCAATAAAGACGTAGCAGACGTCATCCAAGGCCGTCTAGACTCCCTTTTGGATTTGGCATTGAGGCTATCAAGTTCCAACAATGATCCTTACAGGGACGACTTAAGGACAGAGCTGCTGCCATACGATTTGCAGTTTCAAATGCTTAAAATTCTAACTGTGTTGTCACCGGAAGAAAGAGGTAGTGTTTGAAATTAATTATTGCTAAATGCTATAATTCCATGTTTTGCAACAGATTACATGCTGCTGAAGTTAAGGAAGAATTCAAACTTGACCGTGATAGAATCGTTCGCCTTCAGTTATGAGGTACGATGGCCGCTTTCACTGATACTGAACCGAAGGTCACTAGCGTGCTACCAAATGATTTTTCGGCACCTTTTCTACTGCAAGCACGTCGAACGCATGATGTGTCAAGTGTGGCGGTCCAACAAAGTGGCCAAAGCTTTCCCGTTTCCCGCAGCAAAGCAGTACCGGTCTGCCTTCGCTCTAAGGCAACGGATGCTGCACTGTATCCAGAACCTCGAATACCATATGATGGTGGAAGTAATCGAGCCACACTGGTGCTTGTTTATACAGAAAATTGCAAAAGTGAGTAAAATAATTTTATTGCAATTTTTCTCAGACTTCTTTTTTGCACTTTTTTGTAGGTTTTGATATTTTCGACTCTCTTTTATTATTTTTTTATTCGATTTGGATGAACAGGGCTTCAGCATTACTTCTATGGTTTTCATGTGTTTTTAAATTTTGTTGCTTTTGAGTTTTTTTATTTTTATTATTTTCATGCTGGTTTCATGGGTATTTCTCCACCATAAAATGCGAAATATTAGAACACAAACATTTCGGAAGACAAATCTGCTTCCAATTTCAACAATTGTATGTATGTATGTATTGAAATGGTCTTTAGCCCGTTACACAACTCTGCTTGCAGCATCAATAATTTAAAGCGAGTCAATAAAGCAGAGAGCTAGGGTAAGCAGGCAACTGCAAGAAGTCACATTAGTAATTTTAATTTATGATTACATCGGTCAAGCATTGCCGGTATTAGTTGAAGCTACTTTAGAATAAAAGGCAGTATCGTATATTTAAGAAAGTTGGCAAAATTTATTCTTTCCAAACCCAAAAATGTTTGAAGTGGCATCGCAGCCCGATATTGCGTGCAGGAGCAAGATACAGCCTTTGGAGATGTACTTGTAGGAGGAGGCAGAGTAGATTGCGTCTGGCTGTTTCCCTCTCGCTGGTTTTTTGAGGTAGATATTGTTGACCGCTGGTATTGTGCCAGTCAGCAGGACGAGTAGGTCAATGTCTTTCCCGACAATGACGACTGCGTCGTATGTTGGAGAAAGGCAACTATCAACCAGTCAGCATCTTCGGAAGCTTGGTCTGTGGCGATGTTTGACGGTTGCATTTCAGTGGAGAGCAGCTTCACGAATCGGTCCTTGTTCCCCTCATTGACCAGGAACTTATCCTGAGGTGTGGTGTTGACAGTTGTTTTGTTTTTGCCTTGTACCTTCTTGCTCGTTCAGCAGTCTTAGTCCCTTGCTTGCACATCAGTGCCATAGTGACGCTGAACGTACATGATGTAATCCTGGCAAATCCCTCCAAAGGTCGAGTTTCTGTTACATACAAACTTATGGAGAAGGTACCCACCATCAATAACGACCATGGAACGTTGAGGGAGTTGGAAGTTTTGTGGAAGTGGTGAGAAAGCCATAACTGAATTACAGTGTCCTAAAGTTGGAAGTTTGACAAACTTCCGGAAAGTGCGATTTTTTTTATTTTCTAAAAAAGTGCATATATCCGTAACTATCAGTCCTAGAAACAAAATTTAGAACCTAAATTGTAGGAAATTTTATTCTCTACAACATTTAGTAGTACTATTTTGTAGCTAAAATGCACCAAAAAGAAGATATAGGCTAATATCTGAAGAAAGTGGCGGTTTTTTTCGTGTTTTTCAAGGTATTGGAGGGGGGGGGGGAGTTGTGCATTTTGCATTTTAAACGCTTACTAACCATCCTGGACAACATATCAAAAATTTAGAACTACCGGACCTTCTGTAAGGTAACCCCCCTCCTTTAGTCTCTATTTACTGGACTATAAGTTACATAAGCAATTAGATAGATGCTCAGTATTACAGTATAAAAACTTGCTAATCTGTCAGTGATATCTTTATTTTAATTTCTTTTGCAGGTAAGCAACATCGATGAAGTCCTAGCATGTCACAGTGACTTTTTAGACTCTTGTTTAAAAGACTGTATGTTAACCATTCCGGATCTTCTAACTACAATCACCAACATCCTGGCGATATGCGTCAATTTCTGCAAATTCATGCAGGCAAGTACTGTACAAAAAATTGCTATTCTGCAATAGAAATATAAGTTGGTTTTGTAAATAATTATTTGTAAAAATTACATTACGGCAGCGCTCACAGCAGTACTTTGTGGAAGCTGAATTAGAGTCTCTGCCGAGCTCATTCGTCGACTCTTTTTGTCAGGTACACGGTAGCCCCCTATTCAACTGTTGCATATAACTGTAATGGCAAGAGCATGAACGATTTGGTTGTGATGGTTAGTCATGCATCCAGTTCGCTTGAACTTAAACAAAAACGTAATGGCTATGTAGTTGGCAAGATCTATCTTTCTGAATGACCTTCTCACCCCTTATAGTTGTTAAGATTGAAATGTGATGTAATTGTTTGCAACTGTGCATCCCCAATCTACACTATAAAATAATTATTATCCTAAAATACGTTCACATGATAGGGCGACCAGATGCCCACTAATGCAGTACAGCCTCCAGAGAAAGTGGAGAGCTTCAAACAGAGTGTGTCCTGCCTCGATGTGGAGTTTTCTAAGGCACTTAAAAATTTGCTGGAAAAAATTAACGGATTGAATAAGGACACCAGCGATCATGAACGCCTTTACAATCTCTTATATAGGTACGTTGCATATCCAAATAGTGCTTTGTTCTTACCTCACTCTTGAATCCTTAGAATATTGAACCTGTGCTCTTCCTTTGAAAGCGTAAACCTATACGGTTACCCTTTAATAAAGCACCGACGTTGATTTTCCTTTACCCCGTAATCCCTTTGTAAGCTGAACGATGTTTTGAGTTTTAATTGTGCGCATAATAAATTTATGCTGTTGCAGATTGGATTTCAATTCCTTCTATACAGGACAGTTTGAAAAACTCGGGCTAAGGAAAATGGAAATAAATGCTTCTGGGTAATGTTCTGTAGTGAGAGAATTGTATGAGCTTAATATTAATTCTATAATTGTATCCTTGTTTTTTAACGCATACCTTAAATACTGTATTTTATGTAACTATTATCAATTTATAAAATAATAAAATAAGTCATTAATATGCTCTTATCAGTATTATTACAGCTGGTCAAACAACAAGTTTCACTTGAGATGTGCAAAACAGGAAGCAAAACAGTAAGTGAGATGCACTTACTCTCATTCCCCTCTTCGTTGAAGTCCACTCAGTAAACCAAGTTATTGACTTATTTACCGTATGGACTAGTACAAAGCTTACTACTACGCATACTTTTTCTCAGCGACTAGTAACTAATGCGCTCCGCTGCTGATAACAGAAATTTGTCACTGCGCAACCTGCACTCAGGTGAAAGTTCTCGTTTGACAAGCTGTAGACTCTGTAAAATGTAAGAAGTACATAATGCGCAGAAACGAGTTCTCGCCTAGACGAGTTCACATTCAAATTTAAGGGGAGGTTTGAACTCAGTAGCGCAGCACGCGGGACGCGCACTCTTTAACCTATAACCTAGCATTGCAGTTAGCTGTTCTGGAGGTGTACTTCGTGTTTCGCAACGTGATTTCTTGTCTTTCCTTGCTAAAGGTAATACAATATTTATTTTTCAGTTGATGTTTTAAAACTAATAGAATATTTTAACGTTGCATCGTATTCTTTTCATTTTTAAGAACATTGATTCTGAAATATGGCGTAAAGGGCAAAATAATGCACAGTCAAGCACGTGAGGTAATTTCCAAAGTGCTAGAATTTATGAAGGATACATTATACATTAATTTACTTTGGATTTAGAAATTGATAAAGAGTTTTAATATAGTTTGTGCCAGCAATTGCGGTTATACAAACGATGCAATTTAAATTTATTGGTTAGTAATTAAATGTTTATTTTATGTAGAAGTTTATTATTAAAGTTTTTAGGTGAAATTTTAGATTTAATATAGGTTTATATATGTTTTTTGAGGTTATTAAAATGTTCTTTTAGACTAGGATTAGCTACCCTATTATTAAAATTGTAAAATGTTATTATGCCTGATTATTATTAGATTATTTACTTGAAATTCGTAGGACACTCATTAATGACCAATAGAAAAATTAGTTCACAAACCATAACCAAGACAACAACAAAATTTCTTGGAAATTTTTTGTAGGTAGACATTACTTCTTTTTAGGGTTTGTGTCGTTACGATTTTCTTACCGAATCTGCATTCGAGTATTAATTCATATCCGGAAATTATTTTTCGTGCATTCCAACATCGTCCTAATTTGCCCAAGCGGGACGCGACGTTGTTGGCACGCACTCAAAAAAATTCCGGAAAGAATTAATGCTCTTATGAGATTATATGTGAAAATTAAAAATTTTGGCGGTTTTTTATTCTACGGATGTTATGTATGTTTACCAGAAGATCATGATTATTTTAACTTAAAATTGTTTTATTTCGTAATGTGACGCATTTAAATGTTTACAGGGGTAATTTAAATTGGGTAAATGAGATATCGAGTGCAACTATCTTACAAAATTCAAAAATCTGAGACTGCATAAAATAAAACGTTGTACGTCATAGTGCCTATTAATTCAAATTTGTAATTACATTGTATTTACAAAATCTCTAGAATATGATAAATACAATAATATACTCAAAAGTTCTATATTTTGTAATATACAAGTACCCCAACTTTACAACGAAAACCCTACGCCACTGCTCATCAGCTGACTGGAGCTTGCTGGTCAGATTTGCATGAGTCATCATGTACTTCTTACATTTTACGGAGTCTACCATTTATTACATATGCAGCTTTATTTTTAAGAAAACAATTTTTAGTACTGTAATAGTAAAATTGTACCGTGTAACAATTTCCTAGGGATAAATACAAACTCCAAGACGCTACAATAACCTCAACAACGTTTTTAAATCAAAGATACAGAACTTTGAAGCTAAAGTTAGGTAGAGAGTATTTTAGCACATGAAGATATACCTACAATAAGTCATTATTCTTAGCATTTTCTGCGATGGAGTTTCCATTCGCCATTACATATCCTTCCGATATAAATACCAGACATGGAATAATTGCTACAACTGCTTCTCGGTAGTTGTACATTGTGTATATAAACACCTCTAATTCTCTCATGCACTGAGTAGCAATTTCCTAGGTATAAATACAAATTTCTGAACGATACAATAGTCTCTAGGTGACGTTTTAACAACAAAGATACAGAACTTTGAAGCTAAAGTTTCTTAGAGGGTTTTTAAGCAGATAAAGATACCACAGAAAACAATAGACTTTAGCCTGAGCAACTGCTGCGATGGATTTTCCATTAGCCATTTCATTACCTTCTGAATATAATTACCAGGCATTGAAGACTTGCTAGAACCACTTCCCTGTAGTTGTAAATTGTGCATATGGACACCCTAATTGCCCCATGCATCGGGTAACAAGTTCCTAGGTATAAATACAAAATTGCGATGCGATACAATAGATTTAGATGACGTTTTAACATCAAAGATACAGAGCTTTGAAGCTAAAGATTCTTGATGTGTTTTATCGGACTTTTTCCACTGTCTAGGGTGTATATCACACAACGCATCGGGAGTTTTGATCTACTCCTGTCTTCACTGTTCCTGGTTAGTCCCGAGAAGGACCGATATTGTACGCTTTTATTCGTAAACTCAGGGCTAACCAGGAACACCTGAAGACGGGAGTAGATCAAAACTCCCGAAAAGTTGTGTGATATGTACCTTTGACAGTGGAAAAAGTCCGATAAAACACATCATAATAGACCACTGCCAAAAAATGACATTCAGAGAACAACTAAAGATTCTTAGAGAGTGTTTTTAGCACATAAAGATACCACAGAGAGCCATAGATTTTAGCCTGAGCAACTTCTGCGATGGGTTTTCCATTAGCCATTACATCTTCTGATATAATTACCAGGCATTGAAGACTTGCTAGAACTACTTCCCGGTAGTTGTAAATTGAGCATATGAACACCCCTAAATGCCCCATGCATCGAGTAACAATTTTCCAACAAATTTCGGGGCGCTACAATAACCTCTAGACGATGTTTTAACTTCAAAGATACAGAACTTTGAAGCTAAAGGTTCTTAAAAAGTCTTTTTAGCACATAAAGGTACCAACAGGAAGCAATAGACTTTAGCCTGAGCAACTACTGCGATGGATTTTCAATTAGCCATTACATATCTTTTTGATATATTAGCAGGCATTAAAGACTTGCTCGAACCACTTTCCTGTAGTTTTAAATTGTGCATATTAGCACCATAATTGCCCATGCACCGAGTAACAATTACCTAGGCATAAATAAAAATTTCTGGATGCTACAATAACCTCTAGACGACGTTTTGACTTCAAAGATACAGAACTTTTAAGCTAAAGATTTTTAGAGAGTGTTTTTAGCACATAAAGGTACCACAGGAACCAATAGACTTTAGTCTGAGCAACTTCTGCGATGAATTTTCCATTAGCCAATTGCAAATCCTTCTGATATTATTAGCAGGCATTTTTTTGTCATATTCTCTTCAAACTGTTGTGCCAATAAATTCTCCTTTAACTTTCCAATGTCATACCTTATAATACCTTCTATTCGTCGTACTTTTTCAGGGATTTCTTCTTTCAGTTTTGTAATTACTAAAATATGGTCAGAGTCTCCGTCTGCTCCTCTGTAACTTCTGACATCTTTTATAGATCTCGTATGTTTCTTTTCCACTAGGATATGGCCAATCTGGTTTCTTGTCTTGCCATCTGGTGCTATCCATGTTTCCTTGTGTATAACTTTGTGATCAAAATAGGTACTCATAATTCGCATGTCATCATTCCATTTTCATTACTCTCGATACGTTTACTTTTACCCCGTGTAGTCTTCCTATAGATATCTTCATTCCTTACTTTAGTGTTTAAATCACCTAACACCGTTTTAAAAGCATAATTTGGGGTGTTCTTATAAACCAGTTCAATATGTTATTGTAAAATTCCTGTTTTACTTCCTGTCCTTTATCCTCTGAAGGAGCATGCAAATGTAACAAACTTAATTTCCTAAACTTACCTCTAAGTCTTAACTTACATACTCTCTCAGAGGTGGCCTCAAAGTCTATTAGAGCCCTTTTCATTCGTCTGTTGATTATGAAACCGGTTTCCAGCCTCGTATCCACTCCTCCACTACTGAAGAAGGTATAGTCGCCTATGACTATGATTTCTTTGCCTTTTGGTTTAGTCTCCTGCATTGCTTTGTATTGCTTCATAACATTCACTACATTTTTACCGATCCTGCTTCAAAAGTACTTCTCATATTCCACGTCCTAATTCTAATAACGTTTCCTTTTTTTTTTCTAAATTTCTGCTCCTACATAAAATGTTTCCTGATTCATGTCCGTGTCCATTGCCTCGGTCTCATTATTTTTTATTGCCTCCTTTTGCTGTGATCCTAGTTTACTGGCTGATTCAGTTTTCCTTCTGCCTTGTTCCATTTCCAAACCTTGTCGTCTATTGTCAATTTTTGAAACCCCCTTTCTACCACTTTTTCCTCATCTCTTGCTTATCGAGCTCTTTTTTTATTTCCTCCTGCATTTTTCTTTCGTTTATCGTTAAGTCATGGTTTATAAATACTTTTTCTTTATATTTTTTAAGTTTCTTTTGTTATGCATAAGTTTGTCTTTATCATTTGCATTTTCTAACTGGAGTAAATACGTTTTCTTCCCTAATTTTTGCGCTGATTTTATTTTGCGCTTCAATATTCAAGACATCTTTTATCATATTTTTCATACCTTCCTTGATTACTTGGGTCTTGGGTGTCAATGTTTAGTCTATTTACCACGACGTTATCTTTTCTTTTCTTTTTCTCTAGCAAGTTGATCCTGTTGTTTAACTTACGCGCTTCCGTTTTTGTTTGCTCGCTTTCCCTTCTGATAAGTTCATCTCCATTTTCATTTTTTTTATTTTCTTCCTTTATTCTTGGTTTTATTAGCACAGTAATATTATCTGTACTTAAAATTAACTGCAAATGTGCCTTTCGGACGTTTTAATGTAATTGAAAACTAAACTGACAATTTGTTGTAGCAGTGATATATGACTAAATTTGTCTCAAATATACTATTATAAGGGCTACTACAACTCCAGTCAACTCTAAGCAAGTTATTGAACACCTATTAGCTAACATGCTAGCTCGAGCTAAAATGCTTACATTATGAGCCCCGCTAATCATTTTATTAGCACAGTAATATTCTCTGTAATTAATATTTACTGCAAAACGTGCCTTTCAGACTTTTTAAGCAATTGAAAGCTAAACTAGAGAATCTGAATTTTCTGGATGCAGAAAAAGGCGTTTTAGTAGTAATATATGGTGAAATGCGTTCCAAATGTACTATTACAGGGTCTATTGCAACTCCAGTCAATACTAAGCAAATGATTCAGCACCGGTTAGCAATGGCACGATTACTCAAGCTAAACTGCTTATACTATGATCGGCACTGTTTTATTAACACAGTAATATTATCTGTACCTAATATTTACTACAAAAATGCCTTTCAGACGTTTTAACGTAATTGACAACTAAACTAAAAAATTTGAAGTATGTGGATGCATAAAAAATAGTTGTTGTAGTAATGATATATGGTTAAATGTGTTCAAAATGTATTATTACAGAGGCAACTGCAACTCCAGTCAACTCTGGGCAAGTCATTGGGCACCTGTTAACAATGGCATGATTGTTCAAGCTAAAATGCTTATATTATGTGGGGTACTAACTGTTTTATTAGCACAGTAATATTATTTCTACCTAGTATTTACTGCAAAACTTGCCTTTCAGACGTTTTAAGGTAATCGTCAACTAAACTAACGAAAGTAGTTTACTTAGGGGCGTTCTGGACCACTTCGCATGTCACCCGAACGAACGGGTCACGGGCGAGGTCACGGACCTAGCCGGGGTCAAGGTTATTGGTCTCACCGAGGTCACGTACCACTTCCGGTTCCCACGATGAATTTTTGGGGCTAAAAGTGTAATTTTGAAATTTTTACAAGATTGCCACGATGAATTTTGGGACTAAAAGTCTAATTTTGAAATTTTTACACGATTCCCACGATGAATTTTGGGAGCTAAATGTCTAATTTTGAAATTTTACAAGATTTCTACGCTTATCAAAATTTTCCCAAACTCAACAGGATGTTAGTCATCGTCTGAGAATGCAAAACTTGTTGAGACTTGCAGATGCAGGATGTTATTGTCTATCAATTGAACAATGACGCCCATTGTTTGAGAAATCTGCACGATTGCAAAAAATAATTGACCAATGAAGTCGTTGTTGTCTGGAGGAATTTTTGCTGACCTCCATTATCAGATAAACCGGATGTTATTGTCTAGAGCTTCAGACTTGTCAAGACATGTTTGAGAAATGTGCAAGACTGGTAAAAATTGAACAATGAAACCCATTGTTTGAGAAAAATCAGCACGACTGCTAAATTGAATGGAGCCTTTGTTTGGAAATTCTTGCTGACGCAGTTAATGGTCTCCATTATCAGCTGCGACGATGAATAACTAGACCGGCTCGGCTGTCTGCAAGAGTTAGTATTACAACTACACGCACGCGAACATATCTGCAATAGATAGCGTTACCGAATTAAGTTCGAATTCATAAAAACAATCAAAGACGCGATAGGCATTGTAAAATATAGTGATGAGGCTGACAAATGGATTAAACATGTAAATAAAACCATTTTAATTGCTATTCGATTTATCCGTAGGCATAGTTTTAAAAATGAAAATCCATTCAGGCTAGAAGCAAATTTAAGTTTATTAAAGGGGCAACGGCAATTATTAAAAAATTTAAAAGCAAAATTAGCAAAGAAGGGGACGGGTGTAGGGAGTGGTCAGCAGCAGCAAAAGAACAAGCTACTATGGGAAGATGTAGAATCGTGTTTCAATAGTAGAATAAGAACAGGTATGATTGTAAATTTAGGCTACAAGGAACCTCAAGAATTTCTTGCAAAAGCATACAAAAGTTTCTCAATAAAAGTAAAACAAATTAAAAAAGATAACTTAATGCTTAAAGCTAATGTAATATTTAGTGCATATTTTATAAAACCTAGTAGTGGCGATATAGATTTAAAAACGTTTGCTACTAAAATGAAAAAATTGATTCTGGTACTAATTTAAAACAGTGGTATGAGACTAATGTGTTGACGAAATTAGAAGATATTCAAGAACGTGAATCAGGTTGGAGTTTGCTTGAGATATTACATTTAAAAGTAAATTTAAATCATTCCACGCCGTTAACAGTATGTAGATATATTGAGTTACCCCAAGATATTAAAAATAAAAACGCTGTAGTTAATGTAAAAAATGATGATAAATATTATTTTTGGTGGTCGGTAGTGTCAGCATTATATCTTGCAAATACGCATTCTGATAGAATATCTTCATATCCACATTTCAATGAAGTTTTAAATTACTCGGGACTAGAATTTCCAATGAAATTAAAAAATATATCAAAATTTGAAACTATGAATGATTTACGTATAAATGTATATACGAAAGAAAGAAAAAACAAATTTGGTAAAAATGCAGTACTGCCCATATATATTAGTAAAAATACTCAAATTAATAAAGATGCTATACATTTATTAATGATATCCAACGATGAGGGGCAGTTCCATTTCTGCTGGATAAAAAATTATCTAGATTGGTTACAACTCAAATGCATAAGAAACACGCTCAAACTTTAGTATGTGATACTTGTTTAAATCATTTTGTAACTAAAGAATCACATTTAAGACATATTAGAAATTGTAATAGTGTAAATGATACTAAAATTCGAATGCCCGAAGAATGTACAACAATAGAATGTAAAGACTATAAATATCAGGAAAAAATACCATTTTCAATCTACGCAGACGTGGAGTGTGTTTTAGAGAAAGAACAGAATGTTGTTTCCGAAAATGCGGGGATTTATCAAAAACATGTTCCATTTAGTATTGCATATTATTTAAAATGTTCATATGATGATAGTTTATCTCGATTTAATATATATCGTGGTGCCGATTGTATGGAATGGTTTGTAAAAAAATCTATAGCGTATCGAGTAAATAATATATTACTAAATATACAGCCTATGAATATTAGCCAGCAGGAAAACGAATCGTTTCAAAAATCGGTATACTGTTACATTTGTAAACAACCTTTCACCGATAAAGACGTGCGTGTACGTGATCACAATCATCAGACAGGTGAGTATAGAGGTAGTGCTCATCAACACTGTAATCTTAACTATAAAGATGCACATTATATTCCCGTTCTCTTTCATAACCTCAGCGGTTATGATGCACATTTTATTATAAAACCATTGGCAAAACTGATTATGGGAGATAGATATGCCTATAAATAAGGAAAAATGTATATCATTTACAAAGCATGTGGATGGTACAAATATTGATTTTAGATTTTTAGACTCGTTTCGATTTATGGCTAGCAGTTTAGAACCATTGTCATTAAATTTACCGAACAATTTAAAAACTATTACACGCAAATTTTGCAAGAGCGAAAAAGAATTTGAATTATTACTACGAAAGGGTATCTTTCCATACGACTACCTAGACAATTTTGAAAAGTTGAATGATAAAAGTCTTCCTGACAAAACGCAATTTTTTAGTCAGCAGCATGGAACAGCTATTTCAGATGAAATTTATGAACATGCACTGCGTGTTTGGAACACATTTAATATGCAAACTCTAGGCCAGTATGCGGATAAGTATCTTACTCTTGATGTTCTACTCTTAGCTGATGTGTTTGAAAATTTTAGAGAAAATTGTATGAAAACGTATGGAGTAGATGCTCTACATTTTTACACGGCACCAGGATTGGCATTTCAAGCAATGTTGAAAACTACTAAAGTTAAACTTGAGCTGCTGACAGATGTAGATCAACTGTTGTTCATAGAGAGGGGTATTAGAGGAGGGTTAGTACAGTGTTCGAATCGATACGCTAAAGCTAATAATCGATATATGGGTAAAAAATATGTAGAAGCCGATCTTGAATCATATATCCTGTATTTAGATATTAATAACATGTACGGAGCCGGGATGTCTGAATATCTACCGTATGGAGGGTTTGCATGGGTAAATGACTTAGACATTCCTAATATTGATCATTTAAATACTCCGGAAAATTCTGAAACCGGCTTAATTATGAAGTCGATTTAGAATATCCTCAACATTTATTTGAACTTCGCAAAGATTTGCCTCTATGTCTTGACCATTATACACCGCCAACATCCAAACAATCAAAATTGACAACCACATTATTTAAAAACCAAAACGACGTAATACATTACCGCAATCTGCAGCAAGCTGTAAGTTTAGGGTTGAAAATTGTAAAAATCCATAGAATATTAAAATTTAAGCAATCAGCTTGGCTTAAACCGTACATAGATTTAAATACAAAATTAAGACAAGCCGCCAAAAATAATTTTGAAAAAGATTTTTATAAACTTATGAATAACGCTGTATTTGGAAAAACTATGGAAAATGTTAGAAAATGCAAAACAATAAAATTAATTTCTAAATAGGAAAGTAGGTACGGAGCCAGTGCATACGTATCAAAACCAAATTTCCACAGCTGTATTATTTTAGATAAAGACTTGGTACTTATAGAATTAAATCAGTTGGAAATAGTTTTTAATAAGCCAATATACGTTGGATTTTCAATCCTAGATATTTCAAAAATTTTAATTTACGGTTTTCATTATAAATATATTAAACAGAAGATGGGTAATCAAGCAAAACTGCTGTACACAGACACTGATAGTCTCATATATCCCTTTACTCTTCCAAATATATACGATTTTATACGAGAAGATATTCACAAATTTGATACAACCGATTATCCCCCGAACAATCTATATAACCATCCACAAGTTAATAAAAAAGTAATAGGTCTAATGAAGAACGAAATGAGTGGTAAAATAATTACCGAATTTGTTGGTCTACGTGCAAAATTGTATGCTTTCGAAACATTAGAGGATGCTGGAAATGGGGAATAAAAATTTCAAAGAAAGCTAATGGTATTACCAGAGCTGCTTTGAATAGAATTACATTTGACGATTACAAAGACTGCCTGTTTAATAACGAAACAGTATTTTGCGATCAGAGAACAATTAGATCAAAAACTCACAACGTATTTTCTTTAAAACAAAGAAAAAAGGCTTTAGACCCACGCTTCGAGCGATTACGTCATTTCTCGCAGTTGGAGAAAGGAGCATGTGCTATAAAAACAAAAATAAAAGTATAAGATATCTCGGTCTGCAAAATTTTGCTGTCAAATTCAAATATACTGTGGTTGAACAAAGATCTGTATGTTAAAAATAAAGAAATCTATAATTTCCACTTACGTAATGCTATAGGGCATAACGACTTGCAAACTTTGAAGTTTATATTACACAAAATTGGTATTGCTATACCTAGCAAAACTCTTATTTGGGCTACGCACCTTAAAACTGCTAAAACCGCTATCGTAAATGAAATTTTAAAAACTATGTTAGTTGCCTTTAATGTTATTAGGGTAATTATTAACGAAATAAGAAGAGGGAAGTTGAAAATTAATACGGAAACAGATCTTAATTTAGTCCTTTCAAAATTATCGCTACAGAGCATTACTTCCTACGAGCAGCATTTTCTTATTGAAACAATATCATCTGGCTCTCGAATCGAATTTGCAACTGACGAGCAACAGCAATATCCATATTTTCTTCATGATGTAGTCTTTGAGGCTGCTTATTATGCTTACAGCAAGTTTATAGAAGACGTGTTCGAATATTTAAATACTAACCATATAACTTATATATTTCAGCCTAGCGTTGTACACCACCACAGAGATATTTTTAAATGGCTTGAGGAAAATATCAGAAAAGCGCAAAATGGTGAAGCTGTTGGTTGGAGAAGCGGACCATGTTCCGTTCCCTGGCCTTCAACAACACCTCAAGACTATATCGATACTTACACATTATTAAGTTCTGTTTCCCTTATGTATAAATAAGATGTGTATATTAATTAAATAAAGCATATATTTAAGTGTATATTTATTCTCCCTCTCCTTGTCAAGTTTTGCTTTGCTTATGGGTAAATACGATGTACCAATGGGGCCATAATTATACCGTGTGTCCACAGGAGTACGCACCATAGAGATAAGATAATGCTAATAGTATATAAATATCAACCAGTGCTATGACCACCGTCCCTTTTCTTGTACCATTTATAACAATATTTCTTCATACAGTGGCGAGTCAGAAGCCAGAAAACAACGTTTTAGCGTGCCGACGATCACAGCATTAGCCGATCTTTCTATTCTATTTGGTTATCCCTATGGTGCGTCCTCCTGTGGACACACGGTATATAACAGCAATGAGATAACATGAATAACAAAATAGAATGCTTGAGTAAGAAAGAGATGGCCATACGAAAAAATTATTTTAGTAGGCATGTTTAGTTGACAAATGCCATAATTAAATTATGCTTCAAGCCTTCTCGAATATTTGCTATTATGTTTATCTGTTCCTTACTCAAGCAATACGTGTTTATCTTCTTGTTCATGTTATCTCATTGCTGTTATATATAATTGTGGCCCCATCGGTATATATTAATGAAATAAGACACATATTAGAAATAAAAAGTCTTTTATTTTAATCTTTAATAATTACATGTATAAGTTTATTACCTAACTTAATTTCTATCTTTATGGGATTTAAATCTAGAGGCAGTGTTGGTTAAGGAAGTGTAAAACTATATGTTGCTTGAAACAAAGGAGGTGGTGACGGGGGTGATGGTGGTGACACCTGTTCCAGTTCAGGTTGCTGTAGTGGTGCTGGTGTGCACCCCTCAAAATTTTGTGTTGGGCTTAACCACCCCTGAATGTTGGCACAATTTATACAGCTGGAGTCCTCCACCTTTGTTATGTTAGACGACCAGAAGTGCGGTTATCCCATTGGAGGAGGTGGAGAAGGTCTCACTCCAGAGTATAACCTCCTCCTCATCCTCCTCCTGGCTCCACGGATCGACTTCATTTGTATTCTTATATACAATATTCTCCCCTACCTTACACCGGCTGCAGGAAGTGCTTGTGTAAGCTATAACAAGTCTGGGCAGGTCTGAACAAGTAGACAGCATATGTGATAACTGCGAGTAATGGTTTTCATTATACCACTTGTGCAAAATATGAACATTTTGTATGGCACATTGAACCCTTGTACCAATAGGATGAGAACAAAAATTAATATAATTATACAAGGTCTTTAATTGTGTTATATTTGGGCAAGCTAGTAGATCGACAAATTTTACATTATCAGTTTGTTCTCCAATCAGCATTTTTTTAAATAATCTTCTTTTATCTACTCCGGTGGGATAAGTAACTCATTACTTCATTCATTTGACACTATTTCAGTTAGGTAATGAAGCTCATTACACCACTCAGTTATGTAATGGTTTCCTTACGCAACTGAGTTGTGTAATGACTTCATTACCTAATTGAAATAGTGTTAAATGAATGACATTTGCCTACTAAAATATTTTTGAAAATGACAGATCTGACATTTCTTTTAATGCACTTTTCTCAATTTTAGGCAGTCGTAGATAAAATTTTGTACAATACATGTGTGATAATGCATCATTAATATACTTGTGTGCTTACATAACTCGTGCTACGCACTCGTTTGTAACTTACACACACGTATATTAATGATGCTGTTATCCCACTTGTATAGTAAATAACTATTATCTAACGCTTTGAGAAATATGAAATCACCGCTTTGTATGACCTCTCCTATGTACAGAAACAATTTTTCGTAGGGTATTGTGTTATGATGATGATTATTGCTGCATTCTAACCCGTGAAAATTAGTTGTAAGCCAAATCACTTGATCTTTTAGAGAATTTGAAAGGTGTTCGTACGGTATCGGCGGTTCTACTATCCTATGGATTGTAACATTTGTATTACTATCATATACAGCTGTTTCTTTGCAAATAAAGTTGCTATTTTTATATGGAAAACCTTGAATATCTATAAATTTCATCGCTAATGTTGTCGAAAGAACAATCAATCTACAACTAGTCGAACTAGTTTCTAGCTAACTATTTTTATGTCACTGGTGAAAGGATTATATTTCACTTTTCGATCGAATAAAATCAATGCGTAAGCTGAAGTGTTTTTCGGTATATCAGTATTGGTTTAGAATTCAAGTCGAATATCTACAGCACCGCCTTTTAATGATTCATTTTGTCTAGAACAATCTATTACGACTAGTGGAGCTATACTTTTGAATTGTGCCGGCGTAAGAACAGGCTGATTGTCATGCTCGTAGTAAGATGATTGAAAACCTGCAAACATTTCATACAGTTGGGCATATCGATTGCTGACAAATTCCAGATTTAAATTATCATAGGGATATCTTTCGGAATTGAGGTAAAGTGTAATATTCCTTAAATCGCAAGAATCAAATTGAGCCATATTTTTAACAGTTTTATTTTTTCGATCTGTTTGGAAACCTACAATAATGTGACGTGGAGTTTCTACTTGACTAACATTTTTTATTGCCCAAGTGTGTCGTTTTGCCTGTTGTAATGCTGGATACTCGTGCAATTCCCAACTTCTAAAATTGATTTCCAACTGACTACTTTGCTCAACGTATTTTAATAATTTTAAACGATTTACATCGGCCACCGAAATGCGTGGTACTCTCCAATACACTTTTATTAATTCCACTCTAAGTTTTTCATCGGCCGTATTAATAGCAGCATTTAAATCT
This sequence comes from Agriotes lineatus, assembly GCA_940337035.1. Taxonomy (NCBI): domain Eukaryota; kingdom Metazoa; phylum Arthropoda; class Insecta; order Coleoptera; family Elateridae; genus Agriotes; species Agriotes lineatus. The sequence continues at coordinate 12,604 of CALNHX010005990.1, read as the reverse complement.
TGATTGCTTCTAGTAAGTACTAATTCTTGTCGAACGTTTAGTAAATTTTTTCTAAAGTTTTCAAAAACTCCCATCAACATTTCGCAGGGGACAAATATGTGAAAATTACCTTTTGAATCGACCAATCCGTCAATAGAAGTTTTGGTAGGCGTCTAACCGGCATTCTCCAAACGAATACTTTGAGTTGAATTATTCTTATTAATGCTAACATACTGCTGCTGTTTAAGCAGGACGATATGAATTTACAGAAGGTCTACCGAGATCATGTTAATACCGACATGACTTATGATCAATTTAAAGAAATGTGCGCATATTGCTGGAATAGTCATAAACACGGACTTTTGGTAATAGACTAAGATAGCGATTTAAAGAATGGACGCTATCGTTATGAATTTGATTCGTATATATACATCTAACAATTCTGATATCTATTATTTGATAGAAAGCTGTTGACGTGTGAACTAGTTTGAATCTGTCAGTCTGTCTAACTGTCTAGCTGGCTGTCTACCTGTTTACCTGTCTAGCTGTCTACCTGTCTAGCTGTCTACCTTACTACCTGTCCAGCTGTCTACCTGTCTAGCTGTCTACCTGTCTGCCTGTCTACCGCTTACATACTTGTACCAATAGTGAAAACTAATGTAGCAACATAACTTATTAAAACTAAAAATACTATAAGACAGAAAGTTTGAGCTCTTAAGGAAAGTAGGTTGGTAGAACAACAGCTCCTCGGTAAATTTTTTAAACATGTTACCGAACAAATGCAAAGTGTTGGAAAAGTGATAAATAAAAAAGAGAATCCCCCATCTTCAAAACTAGAATTATTTACACCAAAACCGGCTGATGAAGTATTGTGTGAATCCGCCGAAGATGATTCTAATACGACTATAGCAAACAAATTTCAACCGTCTCACAGCATAAAACCGCAAGCTATAAATTCTTTTTTAGAACAGCATGATAAACCTCCTAGGAAATATGTAAGCAATTACCTTATAGAAAGACCAAATCTAGAGAGGTATGGAATTAGATATGATTTTGATAAAAACCAATTTTATTTTGGTAGAGATGAGCTAGATATAAAGGGCTCAGATATAATTGTAAAAAAAGTTCGCTATGAAGGTACACCTGGTTTGTACGAATTACTATTTAAAAACGATCCTCAAATAACTCCAACGCCAACAGATAGAACAAATTATAATGATATCATCAACAGAACAAGTGCGGCGCATAGAAATTTTGATAAAAATGTGCAGAAGGTAGGTTTGATCCAAACGAAATACAAGAAATTTATAAAATCTGACTCATCATCACCACCCTCGTCATCATCAGTGTCATTAAGAGCTAAAAAAGCGTTCTGGTAAAGGTATGCAGCAAATGTATAAACAAGCTAGCAATAAACCGACGGATTATTTTTACTGGGGTGATCCTAATTTGTCAATATAAAACTGTTCCGTATTTTGCTGTGTCGAATTTGATTTTTTTAAACTCAGCAGTTTGAAGATGGCGGCTGTACAGTGTCGACGGAATTAAGAATTTTTTTAATTTATTATTCAATATAAATTCTGCAACTGTCCTAGCTCTCGTTTCTGTATTAATATAAGTAGTTAAAATTATTGCTTCGAAATCTTACTACCGGGTGACTATAAATGATTGAATTTTTTTTCTTAGGTTGGCACTGTTTATGTTGGTGGCACTGTAAGTCTATGTCAAATTCAATGTTTGCAGGTTAGGTTTTGCGTCATTCTATGTCAAAACTGACGCAAAACCTAACCTGCTAACCTCTAATTTGACATAGACTTACAGTGCTACCAACATAAACAGTGGAAATCTAATAAAAAAAATTTAATCATTTATAGTCACTCGGTAGATGCCGTGGTAAACCAAAGACATGTAAGGTCACTAAATCACGTTAGCTACGCTAACATAGGTAGGGAAACACCCTTTGACAGGTTCAAAAAACGAGTTTGTCAATGTCAAATTTACCATAAGCGCTACTAGTAAGGGCATACATATTTTTGCTTATTATTAATATATCCTTCGAATGCGATGCCACAATCCTTTCTCTAGGTTGTAAGTTAGGCAGATGATCGTTTTTAACCGCAATTTAAAATGTGTTTCGTCTACTGACCATGAAACTTGAAGATCTGGAGAAATATCAAAGGTAATTTTTCACGATTACAGATCACCTTAATTATGACCTGAAGAGATGATTGTAATTTCGGATTCCTTAGTTATCCCGACTAATTTTGTCAAAACGTATTTATATTTAATAGCATTATGGTTTTCATTTGCTGCGTTAAACGTTGCCTGAACAACAGCATAAAAGGTTATACGCTGTTTCAAGTCCCTGAAGGTAATTTAAACTGCAATATTTAGCAATACTTTTTAATGAATAACTCATTGCAAATTAAGGGCGAGGAAATAGCATAACATGGCAGAAGTGGTTGACAAAAATAAATAGACCACTAGACGACATGCATCATTTACATGTATGTGAGGTACCGAAGTATTGAAATGCAGCGAGCGGTACAAAATATTCGCTAAAGCTTTATATTTGTGATAATGATTTTTTAAGGTGGAAAACGTTTACAAATAATTCTTTATGTAATATTTGTTTATTGCGTTCACATTAGGTACACAAACTTCAATTTATTTCTTTTATAACCTATAAACTGATTGGGTACGCCACTGACAAAAACGAGTTTGGTTTGACATAAATAACGCCGAGTTTCCCTACCTGTGTTAGCGCAGCTAACGTGATTTAGTGACCTTAAAGACATGCTTGGCAAGCAGCCCGAGCGAACGGCACCGATTAGCAGCTCTATTTGTTTATGTCGAATTTGCAAATCGTCAATATAAAGCCTTCCCGTACTTCGCGGTGTCGCATTTAGTTTTTCACATCCCAGCAATTTGAAGATGGTGGCTGTACAACGTTAGATACATTTTATTTATTATTCAATATAAATTCTTCAAGTGCCCTACCTCTCGCTTCTATATTAATATAGTTAATATTATTGCTTCAGGATTATATCAGATGTCGTATTAAACTAAACAGAAGCTTGGCGAGCAGCCCGAGTAAACGCCGTCGTTTAGCAGCTCTATTTGTTTATGTCAACTTTGCAAATCGTTAATATAAAACTGTTCCGTACTTTGCGGTGTCGAATTCAGTTTTTTACAATCCAGCAGTTCGAAGATGGTGGCTGTAGATAAATTTGATTTATCATTTAATATAAATTCTTCAAGTACTCTAGTTTCCCTTTCTACAATGATATAGTTAAAATTATTGCTTCAGGGTCTTATTAGATTTCGTATTAAACTAAAGCGATGCTTGCCAAGCAGTCCGAGCGAACGGCGTCGTTTAGCAACTCTATTTATTTTTGTCAAATTGCAACGTCAATATAAAGCTTTTCCGTACTCCTCGGTGTCACATTTAGTTTTTCACAACCCAGCATATATAATATGCTTGAAATGTGTATGCTGCTAATACTCTACAATCGGCGCTTGGATATCCCGTGCGCGTGGATTGAAAATAAGCAATGCGTTCAGCGTTGTACGGCAATATATTGCGCAACTCTTCTTAGATTTCCACAGAAGATAGATCTGATAAATAGGTTCAAAACGGTATAAAACTAAGATGCTTGACCTGCTGACGGCCCTTTGATCCAGCTCTAAGTGGAATAGTTGCCATGCCCTCTGGATTTAGCCGAAACGCTAATCCGAGACCTAGACCTGCCAGAAGAACCCGCCCAGAACCGTAAGACACTTTAGTACCAAAACCGACTTAGAAAACCATCTAAGAACGCTTTACCCCAAACTTTAAACCTCATGGCATATTTGTGTGGCTTGTTGGATCCAGCACTTACAAATATCTTCTTGAACCCGCTCTCCATATCTTTCGGTCCAGCACATAAATACTCTCTCCAAAACCGCCTTCAAACTAAACCTTGTGGCTTGTTGGGTCCAGCATCTATGGTTCAGCCACCCTTCCAGGCGTCCCTATTGGTCAAGGCTTTGTTACACGGTAGTAGAAACAACGAGATTGCGGTTTCGAGGCGTCCACAACCCAATCCGCAATGCGCGACAAACGAGGCGTTGGCTAGACCAAATTTACCGCCACAATTAATTATGATCCCAATTCACCTGCTACGAGGGCATTTTCCCAGCCATCAGCGATGTTCTGCAGCATTGTCAGGAGAAATAAGAGGGCCTTCAAAGTAGCCCCTAACTCACTGCGAGCCCATTGCAAGCAGCTTGCAATAAGTAATATGAAGCGAGCAGCCAAAATGTACTCACGTTACCATGCTTCAGAGGCCGACAAAGTGCACCCAGAGAGAAATTTAACAATACCAATTCGACATCGGGCGTAAATAATGGATCCATATTTTACCGTTTAGTGCCAGAAACGCCCGTTCCGACCAAATACAGCGTGCAGCATTGGGCGAATTTTCTGCAGCGCCCGTACCAATAGCTACTAAAAATATTCCAAGAATCGTACGTTACAGCGCTGTTATTCTCCTTAGCATAGAATTTCTGCTTAGACCGCGTAGTATTTGTATATGAACACCCAGCATTTTCTGGCTTAATGTACCTTGCACCTTGTGAAGTCGAGCAAAAACCCGGGTTTTTCCAAGCCGAAATTCTATGCTAAGGAGAATAATTCGAGTAACCGCGAAAGCCTCAAACAATACATAACACGTTACAGCGCTGTTCAGGTCGCGTTCTACAGCATCCCCCCAGACGCATTGTATTTTCTTATTTAGCATTGTACATACATACATTATATAAGTATTTCCAATTTAAGAGAACCGGACTTGTAATTTGTAGAGAAATATGTATTTTATATTTAATGGGCACTTCGTCTCCATACTTGAGAATGAATCGAACCCTGGCATTCTGAACTAACCTTATGACAAAATTAAATAAATGAGCAAAGTAATTAAGCAACAATTATCCGGTATAGTGTTGCTTACTTTTTGTGTGCATAACAATTATATGTATACAGCTCGTTCAAGCTTAGAAGGCACTTTTAGCGAAGGGGACTGGCGCTACTGTTTATACTTTCAAATGGCACCGTATATTCAGAGAAAAATCTCTATTAAAATTATATTGACAGGACTGTCACTCAACATACGAAGTGTGAATAATTGGAAAGAAATCACTAATAACAAAAAAATATTAACAGCTATTCAAAGAATTTTAGCCGCCAACTACAAAAGTTTTAAAAAAACAACATAATTGACAAAAACGAATGATACAAAGACAGTATGACACTTTTTTTTCTCGAATGTACAAATGTAATTTTTATGGATATTTTTCTATTAGTTCAAGAATTTGCCGAGAGCCTTCTAAGCTTATAACACGACTTTTTGCCTAGGCCTACTCTCTACTGTACTATTACCTTACAATGCCCTGGGTTGCTAGCTTATTCAGTCGGTGAGCTATGAGGCTCTACCAGCATCGTCAGTGCGACTAAGGGTAAGCTAATATTGTTGAGGTCAGCTTGTTGACACCAGAAATGTTGTACTTACACATGCAAACACTACCAGTAAGAAAACCCAACAGTTTACATGAATACATATAATCGGTAAGAAAACAATAAAATACAAACAAATACATAAAACAGTTTCGCGCTGCACATGGAAAATGCCTTAACTAGAACCTTAACAGTTCAGTTATTCATGCAAAGCCAAAGTCCACGAGCGCTTGGTATAATGTAATTTCGCGCACACGAATAACTTGAACGCGAAGTTGTCGAATTGGAACACCGCGGCCTCACATATCATGTGCTATTTCACTGGAATAGCTTGCACCTCGGCTAAAGATGCACGTCGTCGGCGGTTCAAAAACACTTTTAAAAGGCCGATCCGCACTATTTACAGGCTTGGGCTTGGGAGCGAATGCATCTCTCGTGTTGTGGCGATTTTGGCTGTTCTTTATTCTCGAGAGCATAACGCTGGCTCTGCACATTTCCGCACGTTTTTACTATTGAGTCCGCATTCGGAACCTTATAGTACGCCGCCGCACAGATTTTTACTTCCTTTTACTACTATAAAGGAAGTATTGGATTCACCCCAAAAATTCGAAATTGAGTTTTCAACAGATCTTCACGTTTTAGAGTCCCCTGATCCCAAAAAACATATTTTTTTTCATTGGTCTGTCTGTCTGTCTGTGTGTCTGTGTGTCTGTCTGTGAACAGAATATCTCAAAAACGAAAAGAGGTATGGCATTGAAACTTCATATATAAGGTTTGTGTACTATGTAGATGAGACAGCAAGCTTTTGAAGAAAATCGCATAACCGGAAGTAGGTGTTTACTCTTGTGATTTTTCAGTTTTTTTCGATTTTTCAAAAACGGCTCTAACGATTTTTTTAAATTTTACATTTTTCTTACATTTTTAATGTGTATTGATGTGAGATAGGTGATTTTCCAGTTGAATACTTCTAAAGTGGGTTTCTTTTGTTTTTTTTACTATTTTTTTATTAACTCCTATTTTAAATAAAACACCCGGTATATTATTACATTTTTGAATTCACCTTAAAATTCTAGAGAAAATTTGTCTCTTCAACTAACACTCGATTTTGTACCGTTTTTGTAGAATTTGTAATTTTTGAAACTTTTAACAAATGGTTAAAAATTAAAAATGAAATTTTTGACTAATTATAAGATCACTGTAAAAGGAAGTTGTGTGAGTGTATCACACCAGATTTTTTTTTACTTATACTGCGTTCTACTTGAATGAGATATAATAGCACATACTGTTAAGCTTTGTTACTAATCGTGTATATGTATAATAAAAAGGTATGAAATATGCAAACACAGCTGGCACAAATTGGCTTGTTTCAAGCTTGGGCGAGCTAGAGACCCTGTATAGAAAGACAGGGTGTCTAAGGCGAGCTGTAGTAATGCAAAAAAAAACTAACGGATAGGTATAATCTATTCCATCTTTAAAAAAACGATAGGTTGCCATGCTTTTCTTTTCCTAAATTGGCAGTACTAAGGAAAGCAGTAGTTATATTTCATTTCTTTGTGGTGGCAAACTTTTTCTAACTAAATTTGAAATGCCGTGTTGCCAATGCTATCAAACCAAAAGACAAGAAAATATGTCAATAAATGTCATTATGACACTTTCCTAATCTCTGAAAAATAAAGTGTTAGTGTAAGTGATTATTGTGAAAAATTTAATAATCAGAATGCTCAATGTTGTGTCTTCGTCGACGAAAACAGTGTGTTAAAGTGCTACACACATTTCAGACGAGATAAAACCGATCTAAGCAATGATCAAATTATTAGTAGATTGATGAACATTTTCAACGTGAGTACACTGAATTCCTATCTAATAGTAATTTATTTATCTAGAATGAAAAGTGGCATTTTAAAGACGAGAAAGTTGTTTACGTCAGAGGCGTCAGCCGAGGACGGAATTACTTGCGAGGACCTTTAAAAAACACTTTTCGTTCGTGGTGAATACAACGGTTTATTTCATACTGCAAGTTTAATGAATTTTAAATAAAAAGTTGTAAATCATTTCAAATTTCATGTCAACAACTGACGTATAATTTTAAAGTACTTGAACTTTAAAATTTTACTTTAAAGTACTAGGACTTTAATGTTCCATTTTTTGTACAATAAATAAGTTTTAAAGTACTTGAACTTTAAAATTTTATTTTAAAGTACTAGGATTTTAATGTTCCGTTTTTTGTACCGTAAATAATCCGAAAAATGTCATTTTTGACATCAGTATGAAATAAAAGAATTTTCTTAAAAGTGCATCCTTTATTTATAGGAACGGCTAAAGTTAGGACGGCGTACCAACGTTGCCAGTTCGTGCACTGATTGACAAAGCGGGAAACTTTCAAACGCATATTAACGCAAAAATTTACCCTAACAGCAACTGTTATGATTACACATAAATTCTCCAAAATTTACTAAATTATATTTACTTTAATTTTCTTTTAGAGAAGCCAAATGCCAATATTCATTTGTTAAATTAATAAAAATCAGGATATATAATTATACATCTAATATTTTTTATTAACAAACATTTAGATATAATATAATTATTAATTTAAATAATTATTCATGTAAATATTAGAAGGTAATACAAAATATTTTTTTCCTAATTATTCACTCATATAAATGATCACTTCCAGGATCCTTTGATACAATTCTGATTGCGTGCCATATAAAGTTTCTGTAATTAGCCGAGTTTCTTCAATATTGGGTTTCCTACAGTTTCTATTCTTATTTTGTTTACGTGTTGAATGAAAAGAGGCCTGTTTTCGAATTTTCGTATTAGCTGACTCTCCAACATACTCTGTTTTGAAATTAAAGTTTTTTATATCCATTTCTCTAATGGATTCAGCACTTTTTAAAAAAATTGGAACTATATTTATTGCCTTTGACAGCACACATGGGCTTACTGCCTATGATTTTGAACTCGCTACCATTTTAACTGTAGATGAGTTTAATGAAGGGATGCCCTTAGCATTTATGTTTTCTAACAGGAAAAATTCTTATATCAATCAAGTTTCTTTCAGAAAATAAAAGATGACGTGGGCATTATGAAAACTGACACTTTTATGTCAGATATAACAAATGTATTTTATAACCTATGGAAAAATATAATGGGTCCACCACATAAACAGCTTTATTGTGCCTGGCACATAAATTGTGCGTGGCAGTCAAATTTGTCAAAAATTAATAATGCTGAGAAGAGGGAATGGGTTTATAAAACTTTATAGTATTTTACAGTAGAAGTCCGTTAGGATAGCCTTTACTGCCGAGCCAGAGAATTTGTGAGACGAGCTCGAAGAGCGAGTCGAATAATACTGGCGAGGCAGTAAAGGCCCTAACGGACGTGTATTGTACAATAGTTTTTGTAATACCTACATACAATTCGGTCATATCTATATTTTTCTAATTTATTTTCATCAAAACGCTAGGTTTGTGAAATGACATTTTAGAATGATTGAGAGTGCGTAGAACGTTGCAACTGTTGTTTATAAATGTCAGTTATTTCCAATTTCGTGTATGGTTGTAAGCAGTTTTAAGTTGTAACCAGCTCGTAACTTATGACATCTGTAGAAAATGATGAAGATATTCCTAAAGACGTTAAGATTCTGAATGAGCAAGTTATTTTAGCGTATGTTCAGGAGTTATGGCAGTTTTTTGCGCCTTCTTCTATATGGAGTTGAAGGCTTGCTTGCTGCTGGATTTGTGTGACAAACGTCACTTTGACGTTTGGCACACAGTTTAGCAGGCCGTGCTCTTTACGGACACTTTTTACGGCCGGGCCGTAAAGAGGTTGCTTACGCAGTAGTAAACAGTCCTTAAAGAAATATTTAACAAGTAGGTATTACAAAAAATATTTACAGACACTTTTGGATCTGCAGAAATTTTAAGTTTTTGGATATTCTGAAAAATGATACTACATTAAAGTTTCATCAATATTTCATTAATTATTATGCAACTTGGGTCTATTGTTTTCGAGTTGGAGCAATTGCCAATAGAAATATGCATCTCGAAAGTATGCATAAAACATTAAAATATTATGACTTAAAAGGTAAAAAAATTAAATGTTTAGACAAGACACAGCATGTTTTGATGGATTTTTTTAAAAATAAAAAAATTAAAGAATTATAAAACTAACAAAAGGGGATACTTCAGAACTAGTGAAAAATATCTATGCAAGACATCGTGTAGCAATATCCACCAAGTTTACTGTGAACGTAATAGAAGGCAACAAAGTTTATACCATTAAATGTGATTCTAGTGAAAACATATTTAATTACAAAAAATCTTTCCGACGGTAATGCATGCTGCTCAATAAAATGCTTTATTTGCTCCATATGTTTGCATACCTTTAGCTGCACTTGTGTGTATTTCAATATAAGAACTTTAATCTGTAAAGATATACATTATATTCCATCTAATCACCCAAACTCAGCTCCTGGTAGCACAAATATAATGGCAGGAAATAGTAGTAATGAAGTTAACAATGTTATTCAAAATTTAGCAACATTTTCAAGAAATAATGATAAACTTTTGGAAGAAATAATAAAAACCAAAGAGTATTCAACCGAACAATTAAAACTAATTTTAGAGAATATAAAAAGTGCTGAATCCATTAGAGAAATGGATATAAAAAACTTTGATTTGAAAACAGTATGTTCGAGAGTCAGCTAATAAGAAAATTAAAAAACAGGCCTCTTTTCACTCAACACGTAAACAAAATAAGAACAGAAACTGTAGGAAACCAATATTGAAGAAACTCGGCTAATTACAGAAACTTTATATGGCACGCATTTAGAAATTGTATCAAAGGATCCTGCAAATGATCATTTATATGAGTGAATAATTATGAAATAGTAATTTACGTAACAAGTATAGAAAGTGGAGCTTTTCAGTACGAGTGAGATGTTTCCGGAAGAGGCCGTTAGGCCGAGTCCGGAATTTCGAGACGAGTATGGAAAAGCCACTTTCATACGAGTTTCGTACAATATTTTTTCGTACACTAGTACACAAAACGGAATACTAAATTTATCCTCGTATATAGCAAATAAGTAGAGTAATATTAATGTAATGTAATATTATATGTGTTGTAACTAAGGAAACGTACGGCAAAGTGCTACTTTGCCGTACGAATACCGCAAAATACTACTTTGCCGTACGAATACCGCAAAGTGCAACTTTCTGATTAATAAATTGTACGGCAAAGTAGCTCTTTCAATGCTAGTGTACGAAAAAAATATTTTGTATTATCTTTTAATATTTACATGAATAATTATTTAAATTAATAATTATATTATATCTAAATATTTGTTAATAAACAATATAAGATGTATAAATATTCTGATTTTTATTAATTTAACAAATGAATATTGGCATTTGCTTCTCCTAAAGAAAATTAAAGTAAATATAATTTAGTAAATTTTGGAGAATTTATGCGTAATCATAACAGTTGCTGTTACGGTAAATTTTTGAGTTAATATGCGTTATCATTGTCATTTGAAACATATTAGTTTGAAAGTTTAAGTTTCCCGCTTTATCCATCAGTGCACGAACTGGCAACGTTGGTACGCCGTCCTAACTTTAGCCGTTCCTTTTATTTATAGGTAAGAAGATCTGTTATCTATACTATAATTACTAAAAATAATGTTGCACATTATGGCAACATCGGGCATTCTGAACTTTCAAAATTTCTAACCTAACTTTACCGCAGTTTTGTCAGTTCATATACAGAGTGATATCTGTCAGATTGTCATGGCCAACCATCGTTTTTTTAAAGATGGAATAGATTATACTACTAACAATTACACAGCATTCTAGATCTAGAGGATACAAGTATTCGATCATGCTAAAGTAGTTACTGGGCAATGCTAGTGGTAGTATAATCGATTGGTGTTCCTAAATGATACCGAGTAGCTTCCTCAAAGTGTGTGCTCTCATTGCTTATTGTAAATATGAGGAGAATAATCAAAATAGTTTAATAGTTAATACGTATAAATAGGCATTTTCCGCACTTAATACAGAAATAACATTTTACTCCGAATAGCATATAAGTACTATTTTATTTTCAAACGTCCGAACTAATATAAATAAATATATATTTCAAAAATTATGATTATCGAGAATTGACGTCTACGTCAGTTCCCGACGATCAAGACGGCCAATGTCAAAAATATTCGAAAGCTAATCAAGTTTTGAAGTACTTTTACTTCTCCGGCGTAAAAGTGACCACTTTTACGCCTAGGCATAAAAGTAAAGCATTTATATTGTCTGTCAAAACACATAAGTTGTCACTTTTATGACCTTTGAAAATAATAGTAGATTATGTTATTGGGAGTAAAAGTGATACTTTATGTGGCGAAGCTGAAGTTTATTTAGCCGAACGTTAGTGAGTCAAATAATTCAGCTAAGCCACATAAAGTCACGTTTACTCCGAATAACATATACTATTTTATCCGCAAACGTATTCAGGTAAATTTCATTAATATATATATATTTTTGTAAAAGGATGCATCGGCCGGGAATCGAACCCAGGTCACCCGCGTGACAGGCGAGCACTGTACCCCTGCGCCAACCTCTGTTGTTCAAATAACGCGCTACTGTAATGATATATGAACATACTGGATCATCCGAGCTAATAGCACACGGTCACAGCAGCTGTCACACCATAACCCACGGCGACAGATGCTCCGATCCGCTGCTTAAAGGTTTATTTAAATTAAAACTTTTTCGTACTATTTTTGAAAATAAAAACCGGCCTACGATCTAAGTCTAAAAATTAGCAAAATTTTAAGCCATCATACAATTTAATCGGTCCGGTATCTTCGGAGGAGATAGCGAACAAACATAGAAAGAAAGAAAGAGAGCAACGATTTTGCTGTGCTTAGGCAGATAAAGTACGCAAAAGTTGCTATTTTATCTGCTTAGGCAGATAAAGTGACACCTTTACCTTGTCAATAAAGACAAACTTTTGTGACGTTTGCGGAGAAAATTTATTTTAGTGTAGTTGTAGTGTTGCACAATACTTTATCAATTATAGTCCTACCAAACACTTATCAATTATAGTCCTACCAAACACTTCACTGTTCACACTCAAAGT